>JAEIFU010000373.1:0-146149 GCA_018904235.1 Lordiphosa stackelbergi
TTTAATAAAAGCAGAAAAAGAAAGAATTTATAATTTTTTGACCCCGCATTGACTTGGGATCGAACTCGGGCCCCCTTTAAGTCACAAATTGGCATGGCATCTTACCGCTTTGCGCTATCAGACATGCGTGTGGACATATGGCTGTGAGCCTACTTAGATATTTCTTAAAGTTGGTCTTAAGTTTTGGCAACTCTATCTGTCTCTTTCATTTTCGCATTTTCTATACATTCCTCTCCTATTGTGAAAGTTTCGAAAATATTAAATAACATCCGTTTAATCTTTTATACATCATTTGACAAATTGATATTGCTTACGATTAAAACGAAACGTTATTGCTTATAAATGATATGAAAATCTGATATTTGACAAAATGTCAAATTAACCGGCTCATATCAAATTGATTTGGATTTGGTGTAAAAAATTATTAAGACGTTAAGGTTCCTACGATGCTACGGTACCACGGTGCCGAGTTTACAGCTAGGTAATCGTACCAGTGGGGAGGCCTTTTCAGAACAAAGTTTTAGTATAGTAGCATTTCACATCAAAAATATCCTTTTCCATCATTCATTTCTGTGTACTCATGTATCATTTTGTGTTCTGGGAGCCACAGACTTCTTTTAACGTATTTAAAACGTATATACCGTGACTGACGACTTATTAAATCGAGAAATAATACCAAAGCCGAGAAAACTAATAAAAACGATAGTGCAAATCAAGTAATAATTCATGCATGGATCAATGACAGAAAAACTCGCAGCTAAGGGATCTGGTGGTAATAAGTTTTGGAGGATGTAGAAATGTTCAGATTGTAAACCTTGTTTAGCAGAGTTGTTTGGTATCTCAAAAGCTTCTTTTTTGCCAAAGAAAGTATGCGAAAGTTCTGATTTCTTTTTATACTGAAAAGTAAAAAAATACGTTTTTGAAAGACAGTTTCGAAGACGTTGCAGCTATCACTAAAACTGAATGAGCTGTTTGCCCAAAACTAACGACACCTTTTTGGTTCCATAAAAAAGTGCTTTCAATCTAGCCAAACGCTGATAGGGGATTTACTCAGTTCGGGTAGCACTATCGATTCCGCATAGTGGTGCTTGGTAGTTTTGAAAAAGTTGAAATTTGTCGCACAGTGTAATTTGCCTTGCGAACTTAGCTTTTTTTGGCCTAAGATACCCCAAAAGGTTGTTTGACATTATTACAAATTTGGAACCGCCACTGGTTTTTCCGCGATTTTATGATTTGCCATCACGAACAGTGGTATGAAACATTTTTTATGATCTTGACTATATTATTTACCATTGGTATTCCATGGTATTTATTTATGGATATTTATATCACGATGGCACAGGGCCAACGTTTTACGAAGTTATGAGCTTATTTCTTAAGCACACATCGACAATTTAGTATTTCTTTTATGGACAGACAATCTTTTAAGTTATCAAAAATGTCACTAAAATTATACCTTGCTATTATTTTTAATTTTATTTTATTTTTACGGTTCTTCGCTTATAATTCTGTACTCATACGATGCTGAAATCACCCTGCAGGTCTCTAATGTGTTACCATTTAGCCTGAGAGAGCTTTTCTCTCTCACCCACGGCGCAAATTGCCATTACATAATGGGTTACCTCCCATTACTTTGCCATCAAAATCAAGTAGAAGTACTCTCATACAAACTGCATTACTTTGCCATAAGCATGGCCGCTTTGTAAACGGAGTGCCAACAACCTGCATTACTAGTAATAGAGAATGTATGCAAGAGCCGAACTGTCATCGGATTCCCATTACGAATGCGTGCATTATTTTTAAAATTGTAATGCAAATGCAGCAGTTTTTGTTTTCAATAACTATCTCTCTCTGTTTAAAGCAGCCAAGTGTACTGCATTACAATTTCGACAGGCGCAATGCATATTTTCGACAGAACACGTTGAGCTCTGCGCCGCTGGGTAGTTTCGAACTTGCTCTTGGTTTCTTTTCGCTCTTTCGCTTTGATAGTGGAATTCCATACATACTTCAAACTCGAGTCGGGATCATTTGATTTTCAAGTAGGATCCGTACATGAAATGACCATTTAGGATTGTTCCAGTCCTTTTGTACTTGATTCAAATAAAATGTAGTATGACTCGTACTTGAAATTTCAATCTGATGGTCACCCTTTTTTCTGTGAAGGAGCTAAAGGCAAGATGAATATTGCGCAACGTGTTCCGGAAATATCGCCTGCCCGCATGGAATTAACCAGTTCTCAAAATAGAGGAATATTTATTCATGTATTCATTGGAATGGACTGGAACAGATTAGCTAAGTATTTCGAAGGGGCAAGAAAGAACCGAAAAAATGAGCCTGGACTTTTCAGTGTAAGATCGCTGTTGGGGTTTCTTCTGGATGGAAGATCCACCAACTCGCGAAGATTTGGGTGTTATTTTTAAAAATAAAATATTTACGCTATTTTGTTCTCAACTTGTAAAAAATGTATTAGCATGTTAAAATATTTTATACAGTCTTAAATTGGGAACCTTTTTGTTAATAAATTACAGATTTTCGAAAAACTGAAAAAAATCATTTTTTTTCTTAATTCATGGATAACAACAAGTAAAAGCGTAATGTTTTGCTCTAAAAGCTTAAAAATTTAATTGGCTGCTATTTTGGTGAAAACTTGAGTACATAAATAAAGAATGACAAAAAAAAGTGAATTTTTGGAAATTCTCACTTTTGGGCCGTTTTGAAGGATGTAGAAGTGTTCGGATTGTAAAACATTGTTCAAAAGAGTTGTTTGGTATTTCAAAAGTTCTCTTTTGCCAAAGAAGGTATGCGAAAAATTCTGATTTTGAAAAGTTATACTCTAAAAAAAGTAAAACAATTAGTGTTTGAAAAAAGTTTTATGAAGAATATACTACCGGAAAACATAAATTTTTTAAAAACCTGTTGTATAACGAATTTATTCTACGGACTGTCAGCTACAATTTTGTCAAAGCTTATTTGTAGCTATCAATAAAAATAGATTTTTTTTTTGTTTGCACCCAATATATATTTTTTTTTTTTGTTTCATAAAATAAAAAAATTTTAATGGTTCTATAGATTTAATTGTTTTATTGAGATTAACTTTCATTGTGTTTTTTTTTTTTTTTTTTAGTTTTTTTTTTTTTTTTTTTTTTTTTTTTTTTTTAAACAACAATAAAAAAAAGTTTGCTTTATTGAATTTGCCTCCGTCTGCTTGCCTTGTCTTTGTTCATTTTCCCTCACAATTTGCAATCACTTAATAAATTTATTGCAATGATCTTCCCCCTCATGAAACTAATCTACAATTATTTCCAAATTGATTTTGCCCTGATAAAAGCATCTTCATTTCATTTGTGTTCGCTGTCCAATCCAGTTGGATTCATGCCTGTCAATAACTAGCAAAAGTTGTGGCCTCCATCTCATCCCCCCACCAACCCAGTTGATTAGTCGTGCAGCGTCCTTCCGTCAACCTTTGCGTGAGCTGTCAAAGTGACAACTGAATTGCAGTTGGGGCATCAGAAAAAATAAACAACAACAATAACAACAAAAGAAAACTTTACTCTAACCAATGTCGACAGTTATCCACCTCCCCCCCCGCTCCGCCCAACACAAAGGAACACAGGCGATTGTTTCCCATAATAATATATGTATTTCGTGTGGCATATGAATTTTCATGCATTTTGAGGCCACATCCCCGGAGTATTTTGGCACGAAGTAAACATTTTTTCACTTGAGCTGTCAGTCAGAAGGTGGAACACAAGGGATGGGGGACTGTCATGTGTGGGTGCAGATCGAGCGGGGTGCTTAGGGCAGACTTCTTACTGTAGTTTCCATTTTTTTTGTGTTTTTTGCTTTTGCTTTTGACAGCTAAATGCAGAAATAAGAACAAGAACTGGAAAGGAGTTTCTCACATCCCGCCACTCAGTTGTCAAATGTTTCTGCACTTGCAGTATGGGCCTCTCTTTCTCACCCTTTCGACTTGTGCACTACTCTCCGGGTTTTTCAAGAAATGTTTTTTAGCAAATTGTTTGCCAAAATGCTGCACAGACATTGGGCGGGGAGGCGAGGAGAAGCCGACACCAAAATGACGCTAATGGAAGGCACTGTCATTTGTCTAAGCGCGGGACGGGTGAGAAGTATCCACCCTACTGGGAGGAGGTGGGGAGGGGTAGATGATATGCCCTGGCTTATGTGTCATATGCGTTTTGTTATACGCTAGTGTGTGCTGTGTGTGTGTGTTCAGTGCGTTAATTGAAGCAATTCTCTTCTTCCGTTTTTTTTACTTTTTTGCTTATTTTGACAGCTGTCAGTGTGGCAAGAAACAGTATTTATTTTTCGCCTGTTGCTAGCAACGTATTTACCATTGTCAAAACTGAGCGACAGGTGCAACATCCACATTATAGTCGCATTGAAATTCAAGCTGTAATCTAGGAAAATTTTAATATGACTTAAATTTTGGTTGTTTATTGTAGATATGATTGCAGTGTTTACAGGATTCATTGTGACTTTTATAGTTGTAATTAACATCCAAGCAAACCGATCGTTAATGAAACATTAACTCAGCCAATCAGTATACCTCACGATCGTCATAAAACCAAAGGGTGCCCAAAGGCGGAAGAACACAAGTTTCGAACCAACAGACCGCTTCCCTTCCCTTCAGTTCCTCATGAAACTCGCTAATCAATCCCCAACCAAACTCAAACTGTAAACAAAAACAATCAAAATCCAATTGTAAATTATGCATTTATTATTAACAATTGTGGACTGATTGCCTCTCCACATCCTTTGGTCCATTCGCATTCCCATTAGCATCCATCTGCTGGCCCCAGGGGGGACACTGAACACACTCGAAAGCAACATTGTCCCTGGCACATGGTTGGGTCATTTGTGTATGCATTTGTTTTGGGGCCCCTCCTTGACTCCGCTTGTCCTGACGTTGATTTTTCGCTCCTGCATTTGCCAAACATTTGCATATGCGACCAACTGTTTTGAATATTGAAAGCGGGCTGTGGATGAGGGGGTGGGGGAGTTGCCAATGTAGTCATGGAAAAGTGCCATGCATTTATGCAATTTTCGCTTTCAGAATCGTTGACTGACTTGCTTTGCTACTCGAAAGCCACTCAAATGCCATGGCAAGGCACTCAATCAAGTGCAGAGTTGGTTGGCTTTCCCTTCTCCTCCCTCCCTCCCTCCCTCCTGCCCCCCTTGCACCAGTCATAATCAAATTGTATTGAACATTTTACAGTTAGCTGCCATTATTCAAGTGATTGAAGTTGCCACAAAGTGCAGCATGTGCTCATTCATTCACTTATTCACCTAAGCCACCCCCCCGCCCCCCACACACACACATCCCCATACATATGGTAATTCCCCCTTGGCCCCACAGTTTGTCTGATATCTATTGAATATTGCATAAATAAAACTTATTTCAATTTTCTCTATAAAAAAAATGTGAAAGAAAATGTTAAAAATGTTTTAGAGCTTCTAATAAAATAGCTAATCCGATCACGTCGCTCCAACCCACTCCTTCTGCTGCTCCTGCTCTGCCTTTCCTCTTATATGAAGGATAATACATAGTCGGCTGCCAATGGCACAACTTATTACACATCCTGGGCAGGCACGGAGAGAGAGAGACAGAGAGGCATATGCAAAATAGCTGCATTTGAGATAGCAAGAAGGTGGCAGGATTATGGTGAAAAAGGAGTTTTTAGGCAGAAATAAATTGAGAATGCGCATGATGATTCATTAGCATGTGGAGCATACTCGAATACATAAGTTATTATATGAAGTTGAAAGTTAAGGAAATTATTAGTTTATGAAATAAAAGGTGTGGCTTGCGCTAGAAGTGCCCAGTGCAAAGCAATGGAAGATAAATTTATTTAATAATCTTATTTCAGGTACAATATTTTCAATCGGAAATAAAATATGTACGTTTCGATCATCAAGATAAACTCAAATGCTGTAGTGCTGGTGAACTAATCCTGGCGTATTGCTGAAGCAATTAATGGTTTTCTTAAAATAAGTAAAAAATATTTTTAATTTTAGTCTAGGAAATTCGAATGTGAGTTTGCGAAAATCAAGCCGCGCAGTGCGAAGTGACAAAACAAGTATACTTATACATTTAAATTTGTCAAGGGTAGACCCCGGATTTTATGTTTTTCGTCATTTCTGCACGAAAAAAACACAAATTTTGCATTTAGTCATGATATTCAATTGCAGATCGAATAAAAACGACATATCAGAAATATGCTTTTTTATGCAAAATTTTACACAAAAACACACACCACTAAAATATGTCGGAGACTTACAGTACTACATTCTGGAATTATGCTTTCAATTAGATCAATATAATTGTTTGGATGAATGCAGAAAGAATATCTAGACAATATTGCATTCAATAAATGTCCATGCCATCTCCCGCAATGCGTATGTTAGTGAAAACTAAGCAAAAGTATGATTAATATTTATTGACCTTAATGTTATTTGTAATTTTGCATACAATATGTTACCATAATCTTTTCTAGGTTTTCAACTGTTAAGCCATGGCGCTTGTCGGTCAGAATCATTTTAAATGCCGAAAAACTACTATCAACATCGCAGGTCGTCAGCAGAGCATATTTATATTTCATAACAAGTGCGAAAGTCGGTCAAGCCCGACTATAACATACTCTGTACCCGGTATATATGCTGAATGCGTCGCTGCCACAGTGCTCATACTAAGTTTTATTTTTCTCTCTCTCTCTCTCTCTTTGATGCATGCAATGCGGTGTTGTTTGCGTGTGCGTGGGAGGCGTCTTTTTTACACTTTTTTCTCATAACTTGAGAACCGCTCATCCGATTTTTATCATTTCTGCGGCAAATTGATACATATTGCCAATGACTACCTATCTTTAGAAGGTACGAATTATCTATCTATAAAACTGTCGGAGATATGACGTTTTTTCAAAATTGCGGGGGCGGGAGGGGGCGTGGCGAAATTTGAAAATAAACTTGATCTGCCTGCAAGTATAAGAAGCATTTGTCCCATATTTGTCAAACCTCTATCTCTTACCATCTCTGAGATCTGTTTGTTCATACGGACGGAAAGACGGACTGACAGACAGACGGACAGACGGACATGGCTATATCGACTCGGCTGTTGATGCTGATCAAGAATATATATACTTTATAGGGTCGGAAATGATTCCTTCTCGCTGTTACATACCTTTGCACAAACTCATTATACTCCATGTACCTTCGGTACAGAGTATAATAAAGTCGGCGTATAAACCATCAATTAAGTAGGAACCATTGACACTGTTAATTGTGTGGTTGACCTTTTTTAATAGTTTTGGCTATTTTTTAAAACCCTGGTGGTCGAAAAAAACAGTATAAAAGAAGTCGATCTATAGCATCAGCAGACGCGCACCTTCATCCGAACCATCCTAAAATATCTATCTTAATAAAGTTTGTTAGTTCCATTAAAATTGCCAATTGAAGTAAGACTTGTATATGAATAAAACCTATGTCTGCCTTACATCCTAGCTGTTAAGGCGGCACAACTGCACAGAGTAAGTTGGCTTTAAAAAGCTCTTGCACAATATACACTGTTATATGCTGAATGCGTCGCTGCCACTGTGTTCAACCCTTAGTTTTTTTTCTCTCTCTCTCTCTCTCTTTGATGCATGCAATGCGGTGTTGTTTGCGTGTGCGTTTGAGGCGTCTATATTACACTTTTTTTCTGATAACTCCGATCTTCATCCGATCTTTATCATTTTTTCGGCAAAAAGATAGATATTAATAATTACTAACTATCTCTAGAAGGTATGAATCATCTATCTACAAAACTGTGGGAGATATGACTTTTTTTCGATATTGCGGGGGCTGGAGGGGGCGTGGCAAAAATTGAAAATAAACTTGATCTGCCTGCAAGTATAAGAAGCATTTGTCCCATACATGGCAAACCTCTATCTCTTACCACCTCTGAGATCTGTTTGTTCATACGGACGGACAGACGGACAGACAGACGGACAGACGGACATGGCTATATCGCGAGTCGAGCTGTTGATGCTGATCAAGAATATATATACTTTATAGGGTCGGAAATTATTCCTTCTCCCTGTTACATAGTTTTGCACAAACTTAATATACTCTATGTACCTTCGGTACAGCAAAATACACTCTAAGCATTCTCCATCGCAGGTACAGAGTATAATACAGTCGGAATTGCTTGATTTTCTTAATATTTTTTTTGCAAAATTGGCCAAAAATGATCAAATACACTGTTTCCGTCTGCAACAATATCAAATATTTCGAAAACGAGCAAAAACGAGCAAAATGTATTAATTACCCCAAGTCATATACATCATAATGGACACAATTGCATCTTTAGTTGCGAGAAGCAACGAGGAGCTGCCCACTTTTACTCCACGGAACAAGGGACATTTAGGTTAGATTCGCCTAAAAAATACCACAGCAACCTCACATAAAAACAAAACCCAAAAAAAAAAGCACACCAACTTCTTTATTTTCTTGTAATTTACATGCCATTTGCAACATTTTGGCATTTCAAAACATTGATTGCTTTATACATTTATAGCTGTTTTTAATTTTGAAAGAACAGGTCGTGCCGTGGCACCGGAGCAATAAAATTTTGGTTAAAAAAAAATTATTTTCAGGGCCGTGCCAAAAATTCCAGGGATGCACAAAAACTATTGATCACTCAAACTTTTATAGTAATCTGAACTCATTATACAATTTTGTAAATTTTGCGAATTTTGTTTGGACAGTTCGGTGTACCCGTTTGATCTACACCTATTTATCGGCCAGTTTACCCGACTTATTTTATTAAACTAAACTTAAATAAATATATTGCATAATTTCGCGATTTTTTGCACCCCAAGTTTCATCGCAATAGCAAATTTTGAAAATTTTTTTTTTTTTTTTTTTTTACAATTTCTCACCCATTTCTTCAACTTGGGAATCTTCCAGGACAATTGTCCAACCAATGCCCAAAGTTTCCTTACAATCAGACAAAATGTATAATTAAGCAAATTCGCGGTTTTTGGAACACTTTTCGCCCATTTTTTTTAAATACAAAAATATATTTTTATTTCACCATCCCTGTTTCTACTTCAGGGCATGGTGGAATTATACCAGGTGAAGTCATTAAAGTAGGCTGCCTCTTTTTTGGGGTACCAGTTGAATGGTGAAAATCACTCAGTAGAAAAGGGGATGTCAACGTGCTCACATGTTCCTATCAACTGGTACCTTTTTTTCCAAAACTACCTTGTTAATTATACCATGCTTCAGGGTTGTGAAAGTCACCTGTCTCCCAAAAGCTTGACACGTGGTGTGTTTGCCAGAAATAATTGGCTGTGTTTAAAGCTGTGGCATTCTTTCAATTCTTTGCGTACCGCTTGTGTCAAATATTGAAAACGAATATCAAGGTAAAAGATTGTAAAGATTGGGTCAATTTGAAAAAATAAAAATAAATAAAATCTTTCAAATGATATAAAAATTTTAATTAAAACAGATTTGGCCCAGAAAAGCAATTGTGAAAAACAAAATCGGTCGATTACGTTTGACATATGAGGTTGGAAAATCAAGCCTGAAGAGAAAAATTAACCGATTTATCAAAAGAGAATGATGCTTCCGTTCTTCTACACGCTGCGTCAATTTCTGCAAAAAAGTCTGGCCATAAAGAATTAACGTTCATTTTCCAGCAAACATTGAAAACGGCCAATAAGTCAGAGATTAGGGAAACTCTGGACTCAAAAATTTATTAAACTGTTTCTAAAAACAGTACAGAAAAAAATGTGAGGAGAGGTGTAAAGAGGGGTTCAGTGACTAAACAATGATGAAACAGTGACCAGAGAGTGACTGAACAGTGAATAAACAGTGACTAAACAGTGAATAAACAGTGACTAAACAGTTACTAAACAGTGATTTAACAGTGACCAAAAAGTGACTTGACAGTATCTAAAGAGTTACTCAACAGTGCCAAACAGTGACTGAATTTTTACTTAAAGTGACTTAACAGTGACTAAACAGTGCCGAAACCGTAACAGAAATTAAGCCCCTAATCTATGTATTATGTTTCACAATCATCATGTTTATCATGTTTACAAAGCCTCTTGAGTGTTAACGACACTCACACCTTTTTTATTTTAATAGAAGAAGATATAATAGGTGACCACCGTCTTCCACAACTTGATCCAGGTCCTTCCGATTAGTATGCGAACTCTCGTCCATTCTACCACGGCCCTTGTTTATGCCCTGCGTACATTGTTAAATAACGGCAAATAGTCGAGTTGGCTAAGGGGAGTGTTCAGTAGTTGAAAGATCCCTAGGTCAAGTCCCAGAAAAGTAAGTAAAAACAAAAATGTTTAAAATTATCTGAAAACGAGAAAGGCAAGGCTAATTTCGTCTGTGCCGAAGTTCTAATACACTTGAAAAAGCTTGTCTCAACGGTTAGCGACTTCGACCAAACTTCGCAGACCAGCTTAAAAACATGACATATTACCCATGACCGTGTTTGAGTGCGGTAATATTGAAAACAAATCAGTTTTTCTCACCAAAACCCATTTTCCGAACGAACATTTATATGGCAGCTACAAGAAGTAGTCATCGAATCCGGCCGGTTCCGACATATTAGCAGCGTGCAGTAAAAAGAAGACTCTGTGCAAAGTTTCAGCTCGGTAGCTCAAAAACTGAGAGACTAGTTCGCGTAGAAACAGAGAGACGGACGGACAAAGCTTAATCAACTCAGCTCGTCATGCTGATCAAGAATATATATACCACATAAATGTGGTCGGAGATAATTCCTTCTACGCGTTACAAACTTCTGGGCTAAATTATAATACACTTTTTTCTCCAGCCTCAATATTTCAAATATGTTGTATAATTTTAATACACTTGCAGACATGACAAAAATTTGTAACCGCTACTTGAAAACGCGAGATGCAATCAGAGATAAGAATATCAGATTTTAAGGAGAATTCATTAAGCTTTCATTCAGCATACTTGATTTCGTTCTATTATACTTCTCCTGCGATGGTCGAAACTAAAATTTTCGGGGTGTCGTATAATTTTGGGCTGGAGTGTAAATAAAGACACAACTTTTTGCATCTACATATCTATATACCGTACCCAGATCAAGTTTATTTTAGATTTGCAAAATTTCCCCCCTCCCCCCTTCAACCGCAAATTACTGTCAGAGCCAGAAATTTAAAGTAACAACATAGTATTATCTTAGGCCTTATATCTAACTATTCGGAAAAGCGCAAAAAGATCCGAGCAAAAACACCAAAGTTACATGTTTTTTATTATATTCAATATTATAAAATTATTAAATGGATTGAAAAATAATTTACTTTCGTTCATTCATTTGTCATTTTTGAACTGAAACTTTTCGTAAAATATCCTGTGGCCGTCTGTGGCCCAGTGGTTAGTGTGCTGGACTGCTGGGCAGTCGGTCGTGGGTTCGATCCCGCCTCTGAACATCTAATAAAAAATAGCTCTTACACATACGGTCACCTTTACCAGCTATGGGCGCCAGCTGTGAACCTAGCCATGAAGTGTAGCCATGAAAAAGCAAATTCTCAAACTTTGCCGTTCGGATTCGGCGTTAAACTGTAGGTCCCTTTCTCTTGTGCGAAAAATTTAAAGCACACACGCCAAGAGATTGTGAGAAGGCTTGGCTTGGCCCCGTTGGAGGAGCTGTATAACCAATTTTACATTTACATATTACATATCCTAACCGGACCTGGTTTGGAGGTTCATAAATTTATAAGGTTCGGTTCATGGTCTTGTTCTGAAGATCCTGAGAAACCTGAATGGGATTGTTTGAAAGTGGTTCGTTTCTGGGACGGTTTTCAGTCTTGGTTAATACAAATTTTACCATTTAGCTAACAGACCAGAGTTTAGAACGCTTTTTATATTGCTAAGTCTAATCGCTTAATGAGAACTAGTTGTGTGGCTGCTAATAAATTACATCTTCTTGCTAAGCTCTGGCTATTTAAACACAAAAATAAAAAAAAAACCATCACCTGCCCACCAGGTGATAGCCATTCTTAACCGGTTAGTGCCAACTAAATATTTAAATTGAGACCACCGCAACAAATTAGATTAAGCCAAGCGTAAACTGATCACCAAATGTGGTTTATGCATATGAAAATTTCCCTTAAAGAACACCAAAAACAGTTTTTTTATTGTTTTCGATTAAAAAGTCATAAAAATTAGTGAAAACAGCTCGCAGGAGGAAACAACCCGAAAATAAAATACATATGTAAAATGGACAATTAACTTAATTAGATGGCGGGGCGTTGTGCGCTACTTTTCTTTCCCGGGCAGCTGCTCGATTCGGGTCCTACCCGAAAATTGGGATGGAAAAAGTGAAAGAACAGAGGCGAAGAGAAGCCACCTGCCGGAACTTTTTGGCCCAGAAACACGATCGGGAAACCAAAGCAGACACACAAGTGACCCCGACCACGCCCACCCAAACTGCCAATGCAATTACTGTGTTAGTGTGTGTAGCTCATTAAAATTGATGTCTTAATTTGAAAGAGTTTTACATACACACAATACATACGAGCAGGACACGACACACCAGCCGAGGCACCCTGTAATTAGGCGCCGCGCCAACGAAACGAACTGAAATTGTTAACAAATGAATTTTGCCACGAAATTGGCTGCAGGGCAAAAAAAAAGAAGCCACAGAAACAACAACCAGTTAAACGCAAAGACAAATAACAAGAGTCAGAGGAGTCAGAGGAGAGTCGTCATCGTTCGAATGCCTTTTGATTACGCGCTCAGCAATTAGGCAGAAAGAGACCCAACAGATTCCCTGGCTGTCTCTGGCTTTGGCTTGGATGCATTGGGGCGTTTGCGTTATGATGAAGTTGTCAGTGCATGGGGCTACCGTTTTTTTTTGTTGTTGTTGTTGTTTTTATTACTGCATGGTCGAAGTCTGTTGATTTAGCCATAATCATTCTTGTTGCGCCTTCGCCCCAAGCAGCTCTACTGTTTATGACGCACTTTGTTATGTGAAGTCCTTCGTATAGGTATCTGCAATCGAATTGTACACGGGCTTAAGATAAAAGACGGCACCGGAGGGGAATAAACATACGCAGACATGCATATACTTAATGAAAATATGCCAACATTGGCCATTTGGCCAAAGTCTAACCATTTGGAAAGGTTTTTGAATTATTCCATAACTCTTTGCGTTTGCAAATTCGGAATTATTTTAAACTGACTCGAAGAACTCTAAAATATTCTCCAATGTGACGAATGTTCATCACGGTTACACGCGAATGGTCAAAGTACCACTGAAGTAAGCAAACATAAATTTTGTTAATTTTTCTTTTAAAACGTTTAAAACTAAATTAAGGACAATTAAAATCAGATCATCTTTTTTGAGGCGAACCAAACCTTTTGTTTTTCTAAATCATCATCGACTCAGGTTTAAGTATAACAATAATTTTGGAATATTATTTTGTATATAAATCTTCATTGATTTCCTTGATTAAAATAAAATCGCAATTCGCTTAGCCGTACTTGCCTAGGATTGGATACACTTTTTATTCCTTAATTCCTGCCATTCCACATGTCTTGCTTAAACTTGCTTTAAAAATTCACAATTTTATCTTTGTCAATGCAAAAAGCGGCTACCGCATCTGCCGCTGCCGCAGAGGACCGCACATCCTCATATCCTGACGGCGATTCGTTTCACATTCGCCATGCACACGGAGCACAAAGGCTTTATCCAATTGTCCTTTCCAGGTATATTCTTACAACATTTTTATCAATGCCGTATACTTACATATAGAGATGTGTATCCTTGGCATATCCTGGCCAAGCTTTAGTTACGCTGCTTTGATTTTGGATTATTGCAAGGAATTTAAAAGTCTCCCTCTTTTATGATATAACAATTTAATCTTGTCCAGGCAGCTGGACCATTCTTGGGAGTTTGTGTGTGTGTGTGCAGCTGCCTTGTTTGTTTGCACAAGACCCGTTTAAGGACTCCCACAGGACACGCTACTAATCACAAGTCGTTGGCTGTTGTCACTTCCTAATGAGAGTGCAACACAATGCCCAAAAAACCAGGATCCAGTTGCACATACATACAGATGTGTGTGTCCTGGCGTCACCAAGTGCCTGACACTTGATTTCCCCGGGCCATCTAATTTTATGCGCGACAGTGTCAACTGTCAAATGCGTGGCAACGGCATTTTCAACACGTTGGAAGGTCGTCTCGAGACGGAGACGGGGGGGAAATTGGATGCCCCATGAAAGATTCGTGTTTATATTTAAAAATGTCAGCATATGCCACGGCAATTGGATAGGACACATCCTGTATCTGTCTTCTCATCGTCATCGTCGTCGTCGTCAGCTCATTAACATCTCCTCTGAGTGGGCAGTTACACGCTTATTATATATAATCCCTCCACTCGTACCTAGTCTTGTGTAGGCAAATCCTGTTTAGCCCTCATAAATCTTAACTTTTCCTCTTTGGTCAGTGACGCAAATGCGTGGAGCACCAAGCAAAACAAGCGCGTAAATATGAATCAAAGCATATGAAATGCATTTTTATGGTGGCGTAATGTAAATGGAAAGAATCATATTACTTCACACACTTTAAGGAAATACATTTAAGTGTTTAGTTACAGGAATATTGTTCGTGAGAGTCGAAATTTTAAATGTTAGGTAAACGGGTAGTAAGACTGGAAAAAACTTATAAAAAATTTAATATTTAATACTTATAAATTATAATTAACTAAAAGTTCATTAAAAAGCTTCAAACTATGACTATCTATAAATATAAAAAAACCATCATTTAATACTTTTGAACCTAGGGAATAACTTTAACTTGTTTGAGGTATGCAAGAACAGAATAAGAACCATAATGGAGTCATAGCGTGTCACTGCTCCATTGGTTGTAAGGTCACCACAATAAGAGTACCCCACCATGACTTCAGTCGTAGTTGTGGGGACTTTGCGTAAAACTGACTCGAATGATCAGAATTAATCCGCTTAGAGACACACTGGCAGGTTGCGATATTTTTTGCAGTCTGAATGTAACCTGCCAGTGGCAGGGAAATTTTTGCAACGTAAATTGCACTTATTATATTTACATTTAGACCGGACTTTCTCCACCGATTTTCAACATGTGACGATCTCTGCACAACATTGCTCAAAAAATTCTGTATATTTTATAGAAAATTTATCAAAAATCCAAAACCAGATATATAGAGGTTTAATGGCCTCTAGAAGGCTTTAAAAGTTCCATTTTCTCCTTAATTTATCTTTGAATTGTCAATGTAGATAGAGACCTTTTACAAAAGTGTCGAACAAATAAATTAAATATATTTGATGTGTGTATATAAGCACTCTGGACCACGGTGAATTTACTATAAGGTGACGTACTCACCACAGCTGCTCTCTCTCAAGGGGCCTTGTTTTATTTTATTTATTAATTTTTGACAGTATGAAAGCAAACGTCGTGGAGAGATTTTGGAACCGAGGGCAAATCTTGAGGTGGAGCCAGTGCCGAGGCTGGACATTGACATTTCCTCAATTACCAGCTCAGCAAGAGTTGCTGCTAACTCAGCCATAGCAGAGCAGGCAGGAGAAGAAGAAGCCGAAATAGATAGAGAGCTGACGGATGACTCCATAAAGTACATCTTAGGCTATCTAATTAGAAGATTGTCATTAGACTGCGCTGACAAAGAAAATTACACATTCACGTATGTTGATATGGTATCAGCAGGTGGGCTGAAGAAGCCATCAACGGGATTAGTATGTAACAGGAAGAAGGAATCATTTCCGACCCTATAAAGTATGTATATTCTTGATCAGCATCAACAGCCGAGTCGATATAGCCATGTCCGTCTGTCTGTCTGTCCGTCCGTCCCTCTGTCTGTCCGTCTGTCCGTCCGAATGAACAAACAGATCTCAGAGATGGTAAGAGATAGAGGTTTGACATGTATGGGACAAATGCTTCTTATACTTGCAGGCAGATCAAGTTTATTTTCAATTTTGCCACGCCCCCTCCCGCCCCCGCAATTTTGAAAAACGTCATATCTCCGACAGTTTTATAGATAGACGATTCGTACCTTCTAAAGATAGGTAGTCATTGGCAATATGTATAGAATTGCCGAAGAAATGATAAAGATCGGATGAGCGGTTCTCAAGTTATGAGAAAAAAAGCGTAATATAGACGCCTCCCACGCACACGCAAACAACACCGCATTGCATGCATCAAAGAGAGAGAGAGAGAGAGAGAGAGGGAAAAAAACTTAGAGATGAGCACAGTGGCAGCAACGCATTCAGCATATACACCTGGTACAGAGTATGTTATAGTCGGGCTTGACCGACTTTTTCACTTGTTATTATTAATAAAAATATAATTTATTTTGAATTATTCCTTTTTATTTTTAGCGAAAATCTTTCAGCTGTCTGTTTTTTAAACCATGATACAATTAAACAAGGTAATCCATTCGGCAAAATCATAGTCCCCTGATATAAGTGCGAGTGAAATAGCGTTGAATAGTTAGTGTGAGTGAAACGGCTACATAGGGAGTGCGTCGATTAACCCGCGCACGGTGCATGGGGCTAAAATGTTTCCGATATGATAAGTGTTTATAATTTTATTTTTATTAGTTTTGAGTTAGACATAATCCTTTGTTTTTTTGTTTGACAGCCATTCTCTTGTATCAAGCCCTTAATTCTAAAGTGTATACGTATCTTAAAATAAAATTTTTAGGAGCTCTCAAGATACAGGCGCTACCTACCCCACAAAGCTCTTTTTCGCAATACATTTTGGAACATGCACAAACTTTACGCCTAGCACGTGCTTGCGACAACAACTGCAAAAGACATTTTTTTTTTTGCTCTAAGGGTTAAAGCTCTGAAAAAAACCGTCCGCACACAACCTTTCAGTTTGACAAGCAGGCACCATGGAGCAACGAACTAGAGAAAAGCTTGTTCAGCTTCGATAACCGCTTCTGGCCTCAAAAAGAAATCTCAGCTTTTGCTCGCTCTACTACGCTCAGATACTTTCTGAAAATTGACAGGGTCCCCTAACCACAGAGATTTCCTAATGGCACTTTACATCTTTTGGGCCTATACTTTGGGCACTATCGTTTAGCACCAGCAAAATTGAGAGGCAGCGCAAATCGTTTTCTAATATTCTTTGCTCCATGCAGGCACGCACTGAACTGAACGACTCGGCAACCGAATGGACTACCTTGTTTAAATTTTAAAGCAATAACAAATGAAGTGTGCGTAGCATTTGCCTCTCAGAGCAGCTGTCACCTGTCTCAGAGAGCCGAGAGAGCGAGTTAAAAAAAAATTAAGACCCCCTCCCACAACGGAATACGTCACCTTATAGTAAATTCACCTTGCTCTGGACTTTGAATCCGGCGAACCGAGTTCAATTCTCGGCAGAACCTTAACATTTTTGATGTGAAACATCTTTAATTTCGGTACGAACGATTTTAGTGGGAGTAAAATTTGTTTCAGTGTCACTTGAAGCTGAACCCAGCAAACATTTTGTCGGGTTTCTTATCTCCCTCGTCAAAATGTGAGTTTGGCGATAGTTTGAGATGAGAGTCTGATGATAGTTTGGTGATTTACAAAAACAAAACTCACAAGTTCTCGCATTTTGAACATAAAAGGGATAAATTGATGATATGTGGCATCAATTTCTGTTGCCCTATATATATGGACAGAGTGATAAATAAGAACTTGAGAATTACAAGCATGCATTTAGGGGTGAATGCTTTTAAATAGATTCAATACAATTAACCCTCTAGTTGCCTCGTCTTAGACGCACAGCGTGGCGCAGTCGTCTTAAACGTCAGACCCATCGTGGGAACCGAGTTCGAATCGCCTCAGAGTAAGTAAAAGTTGTTCCTGTAATTAATTATGAGTTTGTTTAATTCATTGTTTATCGGAACAGGCAAGCAGAGAGCTATAGCAGCAGCCAGCAGCAGGTTGTGTAGCAGCGCGCACAAATATTTATTTTTTTGTGTGAATCGCTTTCTTATCCCTGAGAAGAGACTTTTTCGTATCTCCCAGAAGAAACGCTTTCTCTGTGACACATTTCTTCCCGAAGGGAGATGAGAATGCGCTAAATAATATAGCCAGAGTGAAGCGACACCTACTGGAAGAATCGCATTCTTATCTTCTGCGATAAAAAATGTTTGCTGCGAAGTCATTCATATTTTGTGTTGTTGTGTTGTGGAGTTTACCGGCAAACACACACAAGAAGATAGGCATAGGGTTCTCCCCCGAAGAGGTAGGAAAGATGGTGAAGTGGGGCAACTGGGTGGGTTCTGGGTAAGATCTGGGTGGGATCTAGGTGGAATCTGGGTGGAATCTGTGTGGGATCTTTGTGGGATCTGGAAGGGATTTGGAAGGGATTTGGAAGGGATCTGGATGGCATCTGGTAGGATCTGGAAGGGATCTGGGTGGGATCAGGAAGGGATCTGGAAAGGATCTGGGCGGGATCTGGGTGGGATATGGGAGGGATGTGGGTGAGATCTGGAAGGGATCTTGGATAGATCTGGATAGAATCTGGGTAGAATCTGGTTGGGATGTTGGTGGGACCTGGGTGGGATCTGGGAGGGATCTGGGCGGAATATGGGCGGGAAATGGGCGAGATCTGAGCGGGATCTGGGAAGGATCTGGGCGTGATCTGGATGGGATTTGGATTTTCTGAATAACTACTCCCCGTTAATTTTCTTCTTTCGAAAGAGTGCCCTTGCTGGTTAATATACCATTCAGAGAGCTTGTGATTTGAAAATAATCTCTTAAGCTAAGCATCATGTTTCACATCGAAGACTCATGAGTGCTAGCGACACTCACGCCTTTTAATTTTGTATACTCCGTACCGAGGGTACATAGAGTATATTAAGTTTGTGCAAAAGTATGTAACAGGGAGAAGGAATCATTTCCGACCCTATAAAGTATATATATTCTTGATCAGCATCAACAGCCGAGTCGATATAGCCATGTCCGTCTGTCCGTCCGTTTGTCCGTCCGTATGAACAAACAGATCTCAGAGATGGTAAGAGATAGAGGTTTGACATGTATGGGACAAATGCTTCTTATACTTGCAGGCAGATCAAGTTTATTTTCAATTTTTGCCACGCCCCCTTCCGCCCCCGCAGTTTTGAAAAAACGTCATATCTCCCTCAGTTTTGTAGATAGATGATTCGTACCTTCTAGAGTTAGTTAGTCATTAGCAAAATGTATCGATTTGCCGAAGAAATGATAAAGATCGGATGAGCGGTTCTCGAGTTATGAGCAAATAAATGAATCACTCCCCGCCAACCCCCGCTACCCACCACCCACCCTTTCACAACCACAGGTGCACAATCTTAGAGAGAGAGAGAGAGAGAGAGAGAAAGTGAGAGAGAGAGGTACAGAGTATGTTATAGTCGGGCTTGACCGACTTTCTCACTTGTTTCTCATTAAATGGTTCTTTTTTTAATGTTTTTTTTTTATTTGAGGTGTTTTTATTTTGTAAAATCCTTTAATTGATTTCTACATGGTGTAACGCATGTCAAGACAAAACAAAAACTTGCTCAATACTACATCAGTGAAATATATCTACTATCTTCAGGCATTGATTTTTTATATTTTTCTAAATTTCAGGGCGAATTTCTAGATTAATCTTTCTAAATTTTAGGGTGAATTTCTAAACCAATTTTTCTAAATTTAAGAAACCCGTTTTTCTTAAAATAAGGGCGTTTTACTCACTTTAATGGCTTTCGCCCTATTTTAAGAAATCGTGCTATGCATTTGTTTTCTTAATTCAAGGGCAAATCTGACCTAAATTTAAGAAAGATTTTAGAAAAATATCTAGAAAAATTATCCTAAATTTAAGAAAAATAAAATAAGTTTCTAAATTTAAGAAATTAATTTCTAGAAAATCTTATTTTCGGGTTATGCTTTCTAAATTTAAGAAAAAAATGTCTATAAACAAGTAATTTTTCTACAATCAACAAAAAAAAATTATTTTATGGCGAATTTCTAAAATCTAGAAAATATATTTTTTTGTGTGTGGATTTGTGGAGATGGTTTGCCTTTTTCACTGTGTTAGGGACACTTTTCTGCTGACTTACAGCATGTAAGTGATGGACAAAGCCTGGACCAAGACTGAAATGGCACCGGAGAACAAGCTCTCGCCTCCCTCGCCTAAAATGCGAGGCAGACTTGAGTTAAAAGCTTTTTCATTTTTCATTGCGCCTCAATGGGGAGATCTGAAGAAGAGAAAATTAAAGGCACTTAGACATTGCCGAAACTACATATAGAGGTTTGTCTTTTGCTTGTAATTACCTGGGCAATAATTGTGCTCAATAAGAAGCGGTTGAATTCACCATGAACTCCAATTTATTAGCAAAACCTCTGCTAAAATGTAAAAATTCATTTAAAATAAGGTTGCTTTGAATTTGAATAAGCAATCTTACTGTCACTTTAAGAGCATTTGGCAATTATTTAATTTGAACTGCCAGCGATATTTAAGGCCGGATGGCTATGAAAATGTATACTCGTGCTCAAGCACAAATTAGGTAAGCTAACCTAACTTCTGGAGTTGATCGCTTTGCTATTTGCTGGAGTTGATTACGTCCGATCAGGTTAAAGTGTGAAACAGAAAAGAATTAGGTCGGAAGTTAGCCTTCACTCGAAGCCTCTGCGAGCCAGAATTTGAGCATGGCGCTGTCATAATGACAATTAAATTCTCTCTCCAGTTTTATGACATTTCTTACGTTACGTTTTCTCGAAGGTGGATGTCCTTGCTAGCCGTTAGAAATTTAAAATCCATCACCCGATACTGTTCGCATCAATTCCAATAGTTATGTTAACCCAATTGTTCATTACAACCGACTTTCTCACTTGTTTTTTTACAATTTTCACAAAATTTCTTTCTGCTTACTATGACGTTTCTAGCAGCTCAAAAACAAAATTGAGGGAAAATTTGAACTTGTAAAGCCATCTCGAGGCGATCAAACCTAAATATATGTGATTTTGGATTTTTAAAAATTTTATATAAAATAAACTGAATTTTTTGAGCCATGTTGTGCAAAGAACTAGACAAAAAACTACTTATCATATACGGCAGGTACGGTCTAGTGTCCATCCACCCCGCCTACTGTGCTTGGGACTTGAATGAACATTAACATTAGCAACTGTGTTTTACAATGTGAGTTAGCTAAAGTATGTTGGGTACAGTGAGTACTCTATATGTGCGCATAAACATTCAAAATATCTATGTTGCATCCCTTATAAAAAAATATGTATTTCACTTTTTCTCTTACGTCCGAATGTACAAAGTTTTGACAAAGCCTCCTATATGTATTTGTTCTCCCCAATTCTCTACATTCTTAGAATATATGTCCATTCGCCCCGTACACCCTGAGTATTTTTCCCAAGACAGTGGAATCACCCAATATGAAAATGTACGTATATGTGTCAGTGGAACTAGGCTATAAGATCTCAGGTCCGCTTACACAATCGAAGTACCTTATTGGATTATCAGATGAGAAAATACTTACCCCAAATAAAAATTGACTCCCACCCACTTAATTTGCCTTCCCTCTTTAAGCAGACATTCAAAATATGTTGCAAAAAAAAATAATATATATTTCACTTTTAAGGTGGGGGAGGGGCTCTCACTTTACCCCTCTCCAATACTTATGGCTTATAACAAGATTGCCTTTTTATGATGCCCCGTCCTTGTGCTGTTGACCAGCGGCTATTTGGGATAAGGGCAATGCGGCTCGCCCTGCTTGGGTTAAGCCACAGCTCTGGGTTGACTTTCCCTGTTCCCGTTTCACGTTTTTTTTATGTTTTTAATGGCAAATGTAACATTATTTATAACTCAACGGCGCAAGGATAATGCCATATTAAATGTCAACTGCACTAGAATAAGACTTGTGGGACACACAAATCCCAAACATGAAAAATCTATTGCCGAGGCACATATTTCCTTTCAGAGTGAGTGGAGTGGCGGGTGGGGGGGGCATGCAAGTTAAATCCTTAAGATGTCCTGCCGGC
Source organism: Lordiphosa stackelbergi (assembly GCA_018904235.1). Taxonomy (NCBI): domain Eukaryota; kingdom Metazoa; phylum Arthropoda; class Insecta; order Diptera; family Drosophilidae; genus Lordiphosa; species Lordiphosa stackelbergi. The sequence continues at coordinate 22,039 of JAEIFU010000373.1, forward strand.
AAAGTAAATCCTGTGAGGTTACCTTTTCCCAAAAAGAGGGTTGTGCAGAGTCCGAAATCTTTTTGTTTTTACGCGCCACTGAAGACATCGAAACGGGGTCCGGCATATGACAGACCTAGTCCTGGTCGAGTCCTTGCACTCATTTTTAATTCAACTCACATGCTCACATCTGTTGGAGTATCCTTCCCTGCATTCAGCTTTGCTGCTTATTTTCGTTTTTTTTTTTTATTTTGGGCTTCGGACTGCTCCCATCTCCATTGATTTATGCGCTATCCTTCGTTGTTCTGGCTACTAAGGATGCGGCATTGTACATCATACGCCCTGCTGGCTACTTTGTTTCACTTTGGCCACATTTGTGGCTCATTTTGTACATGCTCGGCATGTCTGATAATGACCACAGAAAATTTCATTATCCATTCGAAATTCGTAACGTAATTAATTTAATAAAAGTATTTTCCGTCTGTCAGTTACAATTGATCGAACTAGGGAGGTTGGAGTCACAGAATTGCAAAAACGATTGAAAATGCTAAGGGTTCCACTAAATTGTCATATCTATCAAAATAATGTTGGTGTTGTGCTGATAAGTGCAATGCGAAACAGTGGAATATGTGGATTGCTTAAGAAATAAAACTGACTACCTACAAGACTTGAAGTTGAATGATTTCAAGGAAACAGGAATAAAAACAAGATGCGTATTTAAAAATATTCCTAGCTTCAATTCCACTGATATTTTTTCTTTTGATATAATGCACGATATTTACGAGGGTGTTTGCAAATATGATGTCTGCAATGTGTAATGGGCTCTAATTAAAGATAAAGTTATTACATTGGAAGAGATTTATAGAAGAATATCTCTTTTCCAATATGGAGAAATCGAAATTGGGAATACTTCAGTCGATTTAGACTACTCAATACTTAATTTTAATTTAAGAATGTGAGCAAATTAAACGATTTGTTTTGTTCATTATTTAACGTTAATGATTGGAGATTTAATTCCTGTAAGCAATCAGCATTGGATAGTCTTAACACCTCTTTTGAAAATCATTGATATTATCTCAAAATAAACCATAAAAAGTATTCTGAATTATACAGCCCTTTGAAACCTAAGCATCATTTTCTATTGCATTATGCAACGGCAATTAGAAAATGTGGCCCTCTGAAGTACTTATGAAGAATGCGTTTTGAGGGAAAGCACAGAACTGCCAAAATGTATTTCAATAACACCATGTCTCGAGTAAACCCATCCTGGTCTATAGCTTTAACGGCTGGCCTACAATTTTCCAGTTTTCTATTGAGCCAGCATTATATTATGAGTCTTCACAGGTTGTCAATTTGAACCAGAGCGGGCAAACAAACGAAACGTTTAACGAACCGTTCGCGAAAGCTAAGAAACTATTCAAATGTTTTGTAGCTGTTACTATAGTCAGGGAAAACGAAACCACTAACTTTATAATGCCGAAGAGCGCAAACGAAACGATTGGAATATTGTTCTCCCGACAGCTGGACTGCCTTGGAACGTTTCGGAACGAAACGTATACTAAGAAATCGTTTGCGGAATGATCGGCTTTTAGTTCTACTTCAGCTGCTGCATTGAAGAAATAAAATAAAAGCAAACGAAAACAACAAAGCTGAGAGAAAAAAAGAAGTAAGCAACAGAAAAAAAAACCAACTAAGTGTAAACAAATTGAGCAGCAAACGTTTCCGAACGATTCGCGTTCGTTGCATATCGTTCCGATTCCCTTTGTCCGCAAATCAAGATGAGCGCATTTCGCTTTACGTTTAGTTTGCTCTCACGAACGCAAACTGAACAGAACTCAATTTTTTTTACAGTTACATTTTCTCGGGTTTTGTTAGTATTTCGCTCTGTGCAAAGAAAGAAACGAAACGATTCAGAAACGTTTCGTTTCGTTTGTTTGCCCGCTCTGATTTGAACAAAGATATATTTTTTAATAAAATTAACAAAATCCATGGCATTAATTTCGAGAGTTCTGAACTTTGTGAGGAAACATTTTTAAAGGAACTAAATATATGACTAACTAATATCTTGCTTCAAATCTAAGAACTATTGAGTTATACAAAATGAAGAATTTTTTAATTCAAAATGATAATGTATATGTACTAGAGCCCTGCATGAATGGAGTCAAAGGGCCCTTTGATTTATGTTTTAAAAAAATGGTTTAAGTAAATCTAGACAACATTTATTTTAGTTCAAATTAGTCAGCTCAAATTTCCAGTGACTCCAAACAGATCAAGCTTAAATAGATCAAGCTCCAGTGGTTCTATAGATCAAATCAAGTCAAAGATTGAGCCCATCTAAAAAAATTTTTATACACTTGAAAAGTGTATTATAATTTTGCCCAGAAGTTTGCAACGCATAGAAGGAATCATCTCCGACCACATAAAGTATATATATTCTTGATCAGCATGACGAGCTGAGTCGATTAAGCTTTGTCCGTCCGTCTGTCCGTTTGTCTGTTTCTACGCGAACTAGTCCCTCAGTTTTGGAGCTATCGAGCTGAAACTTTGCACAGAGTCTTCTTTTTACTGCACGCTGCTAATATGTCAAAACCGACCGGATCGGATGACTACTTCTTGTAGCTGCCATACAAATGTTCGTTCGGAAAATGGATTTTAGTAAGAAAAACTGTTTTATTCTCAATATTACTGCTCTCAAACACGGTCATGGGTAAAATGTAATGTTTTTAAGCTGATCTGCGAAGTTTGGTCGAAGTCGCTAACCGTTGAGACAAGCTATTTCAAGTGTATCAAAACTTCGGTACAGACGAAGTTAGCTTTGCCTTTCTCGTTCAAAACACTTAGCTGACAGCCGTGCTGGACCTAATATATCGGCCTCTGGGGCACTTCCTGTCACATCCATTCAAACGGTTGAGACGGTACAGAGCAACATATTCGCATAATGTTCGCTGCCCCCTGGTATATCCGTAACTCCACCCTTTAGAGAGACTTAGGCACTCCTCCAGTTTGCTCTCATCTAAATCGTCAAACCAGCAGATGTAGAGAACGATTGCAGGCCCACAAAAATTGGAGGTGCTTTTATTAAATTTATAAACACTGCTGCACTTTCTGCATCCAACAAAATGGCCGACCTCATTGCTTTCCTTATCCAATATTTTTTTCCCACACTCTGCTTCTTCCATGCTTTGGGCTAATGCTGAACTCTCAAGAAATAAGCTTCTTTTTAATGTCTTCTTGGGTTGATATTAAAGCCTCCGTGGAACATGTTGAGGACTATTTATGAATTAAGATTAAACTTTAACTTTAGTCTATACTTAATTAAGAAACGTTTTACCTACCTCCAGTGCAATTTTATAATTTTGCTCCATTTCTTCTCTAAATTTGCTTAGAAATAAATGACAATTGGGCTCTAAGCTATTTGAGTTGATCATGATTGATGTAGTAGCTTTGTTGAGCTGATCTGAGCTGAATCATTTCAAACAGCTCATGGCTCATGTCATGAGCTATAATTTAATGAATCAATAATTTTGTGAGCTATGAGTAGAAGTTCATAGATAGTTCAAAACAGAAACAAAGTCAAGGGGAACTATGATTCGATTCATGCAGGGCTCTAATGTATACTTTGCTATCAAATTGATGTTAAAGGTTTTGATCATCACTTGAAGTTGCCCAACCGTATGATAGTCTTTATTTAAAAACATTTGATGAATTTGTAAGCTATCCTTTTATCCAATGAATAACGGTAAAATGTACTTTGGAAATAAATATATTTAATTTTTTTATTAAAATAATTGCAAATACAAAAATATATAATCAAAGTTACTTTATTCATTCTCAAAATCGGACCATTCTGTTCTCAAATACTGTTCTTGAAATGATCCAAAAGCGTTCTTAAACTGGTATAAAAAGGTTTCAAAAATCAGAACGGAATGTGCTTAAAAGCGTTCTAAAAGTGAACCCGAATCGTTCATAAATTTATCCCATATTGTTCTTGTTGTGTTCTAGAATTAAGAACAAAACGTTCCATTACACTATGCAACAATTTTTTGATGCAAGCTTCTAAATAGTTGATGCTTGTGTAAAATTTCACGCTGAATTCAAATCTGCTCTCAGATATGATACGGAAAGTAGAACGGTTTTTGAGATATAGCTAAATTTTTAATTCTAGTGTTTTGGAAAAAAGGTAGGTCTACTAAAACGCCATTTTCTCTGGTTTTAGTCAACCGATATGTATAAACTGGAACAAATTAAAGATAAAAAATATTTCTAAAAAAACAGTTGTTTAAAATCCAATCATAAATGACGAAGAAGAATTTTTGAAAAATTATGATAATTTTTAATTTTTTGCTTTTATTAAGTTTTTTTTCAATTTTACCATAAAAAAATTGCTCAGGTCTCAGATATTGACAGCATGGGGTAATCTCTTACGAAAATTTTTTTCCTTGGTCATCAAAATCGGATGAAAAATAAACGCTTTATTCACAATTAAGTAAATATAATTCTTCTTGAGAGTATTATTAATTGTTATTTTGCATGCTCTCCGACCCGTAACTCTGCGCTTTTTGTTTAATAAGTCACATAGGAATATTTTAACAAAACAAAGTCACATCAGAGAGCAATTTAAGATACTGCCATTAAAAAAATTCCTCTCTGACATTGAAATGTAACCAAAATATCGAGTTTTTACTAGTCACATCTTAGTCACAAATAAGAATAAACGTTGAGCATTAGGAGTTTGTATTGCAGTTCAAGGTTGGATAAAAGTACTCAAACGTGGACTGCTTTTGTTTTTTGCGCAGACTGTGTGTTTCTCGCGAAGATCCAGCAATAGTCTAGTTTCTTGCCAAAATATAAAAAAAATATTTTGCAATTGCTCCGAAAAAATTATCTGCCTCGCGAATGAAAATCTTCCACAAATAAAGCAAAACTTGCTTGGATCATTTTTGCAGTGAAATGTTCGCTTTGAGCAACTCATGTTGAAGTTCGTTAAATATTGGATAAAAAAGAGTGGGCGTCGTAGAACACCCGATACGAACGAAGCTCTTTACGATGGATAGTCACTGACTTAGTCACTGTTTGCTCACTGTTTTAGGCACTGTTTTGGTCACTATTTTAGTCACTGTTTTGGTCACTGTTTTAGTCACTGTTTGCTCACTGTTTTAGTCACTGTTTTGGTCACTGTTTTGGTCACTGTGTTAGTCACTGTTTTAGTAACTGATTTTTGCATGCAAAACAACAATTAATAATACTCTCAAGAAGAGGTATATTTACTTAATTGTGAATATAGCGTTTATTTTTCAACAGATTTTGATGACCAAGGGCAAAAAATGTTCGTAAACGATTACCCCATCCTGTCAATATCTGAGACCTGAGCAATTGTTATGGTAAGATTGAAAAAAACTTAAAAGCAAAAAATTAAAAACTATCAAAAATTTTTAAAAAATCCAAATTTGAAGTGCTATAACTTCGACATTTATGATTGGATTTTAAACAACAGTGGTTTGTTTTAAAAATAATTTTATTATATTTAATTTTTGTTCCAGTTTATATATATCGGTTGACTAAAATCAGAGAACATTAAAATTAAAAATTTTGCGATATCCGTTCCGTTATAAAAACCGTTCTACTTTTGACATATCTGAGACCAGATTTGAATTCAGCGTGAAATTTTACATAAGGATCAATTGCTAAAAGTGTCGGATACAAAAGCTTTTGAAATTTTGTGACATAGTGTTATTGAGCCCGAAATGTTCTGAGAAATTAACCAGATCGTTCTTCTTCGTCCGTTCCAAAAGCAAGAACGGAGAGTTCTTAGAAGTGTTCTAGTATTGAGAACAAAGCGTTCCATTATTGAGCCCAAAACGGTCTTCATCCGTTACAAAACCAAGAACGGAGAGTTCTTAAAATAAGAAAATCGGTCTCAAAAATACGTTCTTTTATTAAGACAGTCGTTCTCGGTATAAGAAAAAACGGACTTACCCTACTATTGAGAACGAAAATACGCGTTTTGGTACATTTAGAACGGATTTTTTTTCTGAGAGTATTTCCCTTTTTTGTCATTAGCTTAAGTTTTTTAGAAGTAGGAGTTTTACTGTCCCTCCCTAGATATGCCTGAACGATGTTTACTCCCAATATCCTATCAGATTTACTCCTCCTCAATTGCAGAGTATACCATCGCTTAACTTGTCCTTTCAACAGCACTTGGCCAGAATGATAAGTTAAAGTCGAAGCGAAATAAATTCCCCCGCACTCGCCGCATCTGCTGTGGTTCAGCATTTGACCAGCCGGCGGCCTTTTGTCTAATTCTATCAATTTAATTAGTTTCTTGCGCTCCAATTGTTGCCCCGACTTTGGGTTGCTTTGGTTTTGGTATTCCATGAAAATGCACACAAATAGCAGTTGCGGTTGGATCACGTACCAAATGAGCAGCAGAAGCAGCAGCAGCCCAAGGAAGCCGACTTTTACTCTAGGGGGCGTGCCTGCTCATTGCTCGCCCAACTGTTCACACCTACCCCTATCAATCATAATGGCAATTGGAGATTTTCCGACTTTTGAGTCTTAAACAGAATTCTGAGTTTGACTTTATGGCTTCTGCTCGATCATGGGTCGCCGCCTATCAATCATGGCTGGGCCAGGACTCCTGGGGCAGGTATTCATTTGTGTGTCAACTCCTTCTTTTGTGGTTTCTTTTCCATTTTTTTTTTTTTGTTGTATCTCAATTTTCAGCAGCTGATATCCTGTGCCGCCTTTTGTTATATTGTTGCATTGTAGGTGTGAAATGTTCTCGACGCTCATGCATATCCTGTTGACAGGACTCTGGCTGCCTGCTGGCCTCAGGTCCTTTGTTAGCGGCCGCTCGTCGCTTATCTTGCTTACGTTTTGTTTCTTTCTTTTCTCTAACATGTGTCCTACAAATGTTTTGTAATGGTCACATATAGCAAAAACTGAAAACATCTAATGTATTGTCCATTCAGGCCATCAAATGTTTTACTGCTAATTTTAGTTATTTTTGTTTAAGTCTCTGTTTTTGTTTAAAATTTAAATCAATTTTGAATTTAAATTTCTGGTTTTTATGGCGGTTTTATCCAAGACACAAACCTAGTTGCGAGGAGTTTAGAGATCGTAATCGATCAAAGTGACAGATGTCAAACTGTTTTCGATTCGACTCTTTGAGGCTTCCCTCAAGCTTCATTTCCTCTGCTCAGTCTTTCCGTTTCGAGAAGTCGCCAAGAGCAGATGGGCCAACCTAACTAGCAGCGAATTTTTCTTTTTTGAATAAAGTGGACTTAACCTTGGTCAACCATTGAACTTAATCCGTTCAATGCTGAGCCATCCGAAGCAATTGATTGATAAAACCTACCCTTACGCTACTGATCTACAAACGACTATACGTCTGGCACAATATTTGTGGCTGTAAGTAGAAATATTTGAGAAAATCAATCTCGTGGACTCCGTCCCTGATAAAATGCATTATTTCCCAAAGGTCTCGCATACAACCTCCCTGGGAATCCACTGCTACCAACGTCGCCAAGTCGCCTTGAGTTAATTTAAGCGAAGCTTAACAACCTCCAGCGAATGCGCACAGCAAGAAAAGTCCCAGGGGAGAGCACTTCCCCAAGGCCCGGAGAGAGTGATCTTGGAAGAGAGCAGAGGCCATTCATAACCAGCAACAGCATCAGACCAACAAATAATTAATTCGTGGACAGTGAAGTTCCAAGGCAGCTATAGTCGATACCACAAGAGTGATAAACGCGCAAATCTTCGGGTAGTGGCCAGCAGAAACGAAAAATCAGACAGTGATAAAAAGCAGAAAAGCTCTAAACTATAGAAGGTGGTTCAATTGTGAAATCGGGGTAGTTAGGCCGCAGCTGAGATGTCCAAAAGGCTTTAAGTTTCCAGTAAAAGTTGTTTTGTTTCCAACAAAAAATGATAAAAATGCTGTAAAGAGTACATACAAGTGATCGTACACACATACATGCGTATGTTAAGAAAAAAGAAATAAAGAAACCACGCGAGTGCAAATCGGCTGATTAGTGTAGCCCAGTGGCTCTCAAACTTTAAAGTTCACCCACACATTTTTTTGCGTGACCGAAATCTCAACCACTTTTCCTTTTGCTAATTTTTTTAATCGGAAATATAAAATGAAATAATTCTCCAACTTCAAACAGCAGCAGAAAAATCGTCTGAGAACCATGGAGCGCTTCATCGGAATTTCAGAGGGTGAGTTTAAACTATTGCATGCATAATTGTTTCATTTATATATATTTCCTGACCGTATGGAGACCAAACCAAGGCACAATATATAAAGTCTGAAGCCACGAATTGTAAGTCCAAGAATACCTACGGACTCTGATGTAACCACCTGACTCTACATTACCTTGGTACCTACATGCTTATGTAAACAGGGACATAAGTATGTGTTACCAAATGTAAGTAGGCAGACAAGCCAGCTTTATAGTTTTTGCTTTTGTTTCGTCGCTGCATTTGCTGATAAGCAACAACGGTTTACGTTTACAAACAAGATCATAAAACCGAGTCTTTTGTTTTGATTATGATCTTCGAAAATGTTAAAGTAACTTAAAAAAATGCTGATATGTGTGGAGGCTGACCAATTGACAACATAAAGTGCGTGTACGATCAGCTGTTTATAAGAAGAGAAAAGAAAGAAAGAGAATTTAATTGAAAACGACTCTAAGACTAGTTTAAGTTTTTGTTATACACCTACTTCTACACCTTGACGGATAAACCGATGGATTACTTAATTTCACCAAGCAATGTCGACTAAATGATACCTCGTAAAATGTAAATTAAGTCAGGAATGCCTCTTGACTCCCATTCATAATTCGGTGTGAAATCTTATTAGTTTAAAAACCTAACGAGGGGTGTTTTGTTAGTTGCACGTAATGAGTCGATATGAAGGAAACTACTATTGAAAAATGAAAGATTGTAAAATGAAGTATTTTGAAGTTAATTTGTTAAATATATCTAAGAAAATGAATTTCTAGACTGATTATTTTTCGACGGCATGGGAGCATAATTGAAATGTAATACATAATTAATTTTGGGGTCTTCAGCCAACATTAACATATGAAGACCATGGTTGGGTGGGTACAGAATTGTGGGCGGGGCAAACAACATCTAAGTCCTCCGCTCCATTCTTTCCAGATTAAGAGTGCCTCCTTTGTTTTTTTGTTTGTTTCTATTTTGGTTCGGCCTGTCATTAAGTCATGGCTGGTCCACGTCAACATCGACCTGGTGTTGATTCCTTTGAGAAACGTCTCCTTAATTTGTTAGATTCTGAAGGGACTCTTTATAAAATAAAATGTAGTGGCGATCTGCAGCGGCAGCAACAACCCCCCCATCCCGCAAGAGCTACGGTCTTATAGGGTCCCACTCGCGGCTTAGCTGTTGATCCACAGGCCATTTGGAAGCACCCAGCGCATAAGGAAAGATTGTAAAGCGCGGTGCATTTGACTAAGGCGGTTGCTACTGTGACTTTCGCATCTCTAATCTCGCATTAGCTGTCTCGTTCCTGCACCGCCACCGGAAGCAAAGTAAACGTCATGAAAATTTGCCTACTCATTGTTAGCCCAGACGCGAAAATGCCAGCAGGCAGCGAGAAGAAAGTGCAAATCGAATAAACATTGCCGCAAATCAACTTGAAATTCAAGTGAAACTTGCTGGCAAAATAATTGCAAAATGCAAAGAGGATTATTCTAAGAGCCTGGCGCAGGTAAGAGGCGTATTTTGGTCTAATTAGAGGATCTTCGCCCATAGAATACTCACTCTCCTGCTTCCTTAAGCCTACTTAAGTGCCCAGCCTAAGCCCATAATTGTGGACTTCCAAACCGAAAAATCCCAAGTCCGACTTTAAGCCGGAGACCAAAACCAATCCAGGCACTTCATTTGCATTTTAAACGGCCAACTTAAGTATGCATTTCCAATTCTCTGTCAGTTCTCAAAAAAAAAAGCAGCTTAGAACCCAACTGGTTTTCGGTGGGCGTAGGTCAAAAGCCTAAGGCGAATTATGGATATTATTAGAAACATAATTGAGCTATTTATGATTCTCTCCTTACGAAATGATGCAACTCGGCCGGGGGAATTGTGTTGTCTGGCCCCAGAAACGAGCTGTGAAACCGTAGGTGTTTACCTAAATCAGAATCAGATCTCCCGCTGCACACCTGCGCTGCTTATTACCATCTCGCTTAATTAAAAGCTGCTTTTCACATCACACAGCAAGTGCAGTCCCTCACAGTGGGTTGTCTCGCTCGGCTCACACTGAAAATCCAAACAAAGGCCGTGAAAATGTATCTCACCAGGTTCCCAGTTGGCGGCTGCTACCCAAAAATTAGGTGCTGAGATCTCAAATTGACTTTGGCCTGATGCTGCTGATTAGCTGCTGATTAAATGGGAAAATGGTGAAATATGTAAATTCCTCCAGCCAGTTTCTCTCCACAAAAATAAGTGGGCTCCATATGTGACACTATTGTCCGAGTCCGAGCTACTCAATCTTATCTTACCTTTTTTATGCTGTACTCTTTCTTTCTATGGTAAACTGTAACCATTTCCAATGTCTTCATTTCGATACAGATTTTCTTTTCTTCAGCTAAATGAAGTCATCCGAAAATTTGTATTATCAGCGAGACATTTGGAATTGGAAATTGATTTTAATATTATGCAGAAAATTAAGACACCTCATTAAGAGCGTGTTAATGTTAATTTGGTTTTTGTTTTGTATATTTTTGGAAGTGTGAAAGTTGCAATGATGCGGCCCACTGGCAGCTGAAGAAGGCGCTGAACAGTTGAGCCAGTCGGAGCCATTCATTTTAACTTTCTATGTGGAATTCGTCAATCATTTGTTAAAACCAGACATTAAAACCGTAACCGGAACCGTAACCGAAAATAATTGTTTCTTATAACCGTAACCGTATAACCCTTATTTCCATAACCGTTTATCAGTACCGAATCAGAAACAATTGTACCGGGTTAATTTCGGTTTTCCTCTACTAAAACTTTCGATAAACGTTAATCAGTGCCGGGCAAATGTAGAGGACAGAAAAGTGTGCTTGTGTGTTGTGAGCAAGAGATCTCTTTCCAGACTACAGCCGTTTTACATGCAATTTAGTGCTCACCGATTTACACAACCATAACTTCGGCTCACTTTTGCATAGAAACATGAGTAACTTCGGCCCTGGAAGCTATGGCTGGCCGGCTCTGATTTAGACCAGTGCAAGACAAATGGAGAGGACAGAAAAATATGATCAGTTATGCATGGCCGGCTCGGACGTATATATATTTGATGTATGCACAATGAACATTTTACATGCATACACGGCACCGCACTATTGCTGACGGGCACAAAGAAAAGAGAGCGAACGAGAAAGAGTGAATGCAGCTAACCAAAATCTTTACCCTCCTCATCTTTCCTTATACATATGTGATGTAACACTGGATGCTGGCTATTTTAGCCGATCAAATGTGGCATCAGCTAATTCTGATTTTTTCCGTAAACTAAGATGTGGGACAATATTAGCGAAATTTGTACAGTTTAAGCTCCAGGTAAAGTTCAACATTTTTTATTGTGGGGGCGGGGGTCGGCTTGGCATAAATTTGAAACAAACTTGATCTGCGTGCAGACAAAAGAAGTCTACATGTCAAATTTGGTGGCTCTAGCTCTTATAGTCTCCGATATCTAGGTGTTTATACAGACAGACGGACAGACGGACGGACGGACGGATAGACGGACAAGGCTAAATCGACTCGGCAGTTGATGATCAAGAATATATACACTTTATATGGTCGGAAATTTTTTTATCGAGTAACGGGTATAAAAAGAGTGTTTATCAAACCTAGAGTACACAAGGAATAAACAAAATCTGTTTCTTCGGTCACAATATCGGGTGCTTTTCGATTCAACAATAGTGTAGTTCTCAGGCAATGCAGTTGAAAAAAATAACAAAAGGCGGGACACGCCCTCTAATTTGAACTAATAAATTTAGTGTCATATGCATTTTGGATTATAAACGTGTAAAAATAATAGTAAAATATATTTTGGGTTATAATAATTTAAAGTTAATAAATTGGGTGCCACAAAATCAAATCTAGAGATTTTGCCGACGGTTGGGTTGTAAGTCTCTCGAAAAATTCGTTGGTGCTACAGAACTTCTAGAGATTTCATTTTCTAATTAGAATATTCATAGTTGGAACACCAGATGTTCCAATTGATGTTCCATCTCTAAAAACAGGGCTGAATCTCTCGCGAAAAGTTTTTGGATGTGGGTTAATTTCATGATTAACTGAAATTTTTTGATTGTGTGATATGTTTTATGATGCATTTTGAAATAATAATTGAATTTGAAGTCGCATTCTCCACCAATATAATGCAAAATATAAAAATTTGTTGACGCCAAACATGAGGAATTAGTTTCAGCCCTCAATCTGCTGGCCCTTAATCCGCTACTGTAGAGGGCGCCACCCAACAAAAGGCGCTAGTGAGAAAAGAGCTTTGCAAAATCTCTTAACAAAACATTAGAGGTTTGAAACCAACCAATAGAAATTCCTGTCGCACCTAAGAACTGGGAATTCGGTTGGAATTTGGTTGGAAGAGGTTTCTGTACCTTTATTTTCCGACCGATAGTTTCCAATGGAAGCTGTAAGATATAGTCTTGCTTACGATTTTGACCAAAACTTCCAAATCTTTGTGAGAGCATATGCAATTATTAATCGCTGAGTTGGGAGACGTTTACAGTAATAACAAAAAAGTTTTTTCACAAAGACCCTCTTTTCGACCTGTATCGGTCGGTTTCGACATATAAGCAGTGTGCAGTAAAAGGAAGACTCTGCGCGAAGTTTCAGATCGATAGCTTTCAAACTGAGAGACTAGTTTGCGTAGAAACAGACAGACAGACGGACGGCTCAATCGACTCAGCTCGTCGCCCTGATCAAGAATGTATATAGAGGATTTTCACGTCAACTTGGTTATTAAGTAATTTGTTTAAGAATTAAATATCTAACAACAAAAAGTGTACTTTGGAAATAAGTTGACATCAATTACCCAGTCCCAGGTCATGAGATTAACTGTTTGAATATAATTTTCAGTGTTCACTTCGTTATCTTTTAGAAAACATAAAATAAAAATAGAAGAGATACTGAGTTATATAGCACATTTAGCTGTTGTATCCATCTTGGTATATATATATATAGAAAAATTATCAAGTTATGATGTGATAAGTACACAAAGTGTGTTCACTTAAGCAGTTGAAGATTAAACTCAATTTTTAAACAAATTACTTGATAAGCAATTTGAAGTGAAACCGCTAATAGTTTATTGGGTCGGAAATGAATATTTTTATGCGTTGCACACTTCTGGGCAGAATTATAATACTCTTTGCCAGGATATCAAATTAATAAATTGAATGCAAAGTTGCCGATGAAAGTATTATAACGCCGAAGTCAAGCAGCAGATGAAGAAGTGGTGTAAAAAAAACCGCATTCCCAACTACCTTCCAAGGAAATATTACCTTTTCATAATGAATAAACCGATACGGAAGATATACACATTTTTCTAGAGCTACCACTAAAAATTGTTTGACTGTATTTTTGAATTCAGCAGTGGGATTTACATGTAAAATGACTGCCAAATGGTCGGGCACGGAAACGCTGTAAAACTAGTGTAATAATCACAATTATTAAGAGCTTTTGATTTCAGGTACGTATTTCCGAGAGTTTCTGGTTTGTCCCATTGAGATGCACAACATTTTTATTAATATTAATGAAGTGTCAAAGTATTATTGGGCATTTCTGGCAATCGATTTTTCTGCACCAAGACTTTAAATAGCGATCCAGAATATTTTTGTTCTGATACGTACAAGTAAAATTTTCGGCAAAATAGTATATGGTCATTCTTAAATGTGAACAGTTAAAAAAAAATTTTTATTTTTATTTAATAAAAAATCCAGTCAAGATCTGACATTCAAATATGGCTAACCTGCAGCCTTGCTCAAAAAAATTGTTTGTTAATTTATGTTCAATAAAAATCGCCAAAAACGGAAAAATGGAAAAAGCGGTTTAAAAAACGAATTGGTGTTTGGTTTATCGGACAGGTAATTACTGGTGAAAAGTATTTACTGTAGTTACCAAATAATAGTTTATAGATTTTTAAATTATTTAATAATATTAATTGTTGCTAAAATCATTTTATACTTTTTTCTAGCACCACCATGAAGTTTAAGATAACATGTATTAGCCCTAATGTAACTTAGTTTATGTTTTCAAAGATATGGAGACTTCTTAGTTTGTGTTATGAATTTTGAAGTTATAAACAACAAAAAGTTACCCTTTAAAGAGTCAGTTGCCACGCAGTCAGTTTCAAAGTTTACGACTGAAACTTCAGGTAGCGGGGCTTTATATTTATCAAGCTTTTCAAATAGCCAATATCACACAGATCGGATGTCTATTTCATATAGCTGCCATACGAATGCTATGATTAATTGCATTTTGTTGTGGATTAGGTGACCAGAGTTTTGAAAGTATATTATACCACAACCAAATTCAGCATTTCTATGGCAGCTATATGATATAGATGTCCGATCTGCGTGATGCTTAGCAATTTTTAAAAGCTTGATAAATATAAAGCACAATTAAGCTAAAGTTTCAATCACATGACTTTAAAAACTGACTACGTGAGAAATTTTTATTTATGTTATCTTTTATTTATGTTTATAACTTCAAAATTCATAACTTTTTAAAACCATAAAAGTCTCCATCTTTTTGAAAACACCAAAACTTAAGTTACGTTTAGGACAATACATTGTTTATGCTTAGAAGCCATATCATGGTGGTTAACACTGAGAAAAAAATTATAAATAATTTTTAGCAACAATAACCCTTCTGAAGAAATGCTGTCCACTTATGGTAGGCTCCATCACAATTCAAAATACTCCGCTTTATGTTGTCATTGAACCAGCTGTTTAGAGACGATTTTCAATGATTGCGTCTCAGTGGCACAGCTTTATTGAACAAGTATTCAATGTATTTATTCATTTGTTCTAATTGGTTGTTCACGCTCGTTAGAGAAAAGATAATTAGACCTGTTCCCGTTTCCGAATCCGTTTAATCGGAATTGGTAAGAGTGGTGATTTCTAAGAAAGGATTAAAGAGTTCGTTCAAATCTTTTTTTGCCATTCCGAGGATCGAATAAAAGTAATTAGTATTTTGGAGTTAAAAGGCGAAATACATAGTCAGTTTTTGAAACCGCGCACATTTAACAACTCCGATTCCGCATGATTTGATTGAAATTGATAACGGGAACAGGCCTGATGATCCCCGTTAAAGGAGTTAGTGTCAAATAATAGCTGTGAATATACAATATTTTTATAGTCTCTGTATTTTATGGAGTAGTCAGTATGTTATATGAAAAGAAGATAAGGTCACGTTTCTAAATTGCGGGTGCAGAGGGTTGGTCCTTTAAGAGAATTGTATTATGATTGCTGAAACTGCCATTACAATTGACATATATCTCTAAGGAGACTCTCTGTCGGTAATGTAAAAGAAAATCAAAAATCTCGAAATATTTAGAAAATGTAGCCTTTTCTGATGATATAGAACAGGGTCTATTTGATGAGAAATTATCTTTAGAGAAATTTGACAACCTACTATTTAGAGTTATGACAAGTGCAAAGACAGCTTTACGCAAAATAAATCAAGTTAGGTGTCCCTAAAGTGGGTAGGCTGTGCTTTGCTTACGAGCATCAAGTAAAATAACTTTTATCTCACTGTTTAAATAGTCAGTAAAGATTCTATTTGTATACTTTAGGGAAATCACTTATAAAATGCATCGAATGTTATGCAACGATTGGAGCATCGCAGAATCTCAAGCGGATACATCAAACTTCAATTGTATATTTGCACATGATAAAACCCTCCTAGCATCACACTAGAGAACAAAGAACAGCTATTTTCTTTTGTTTGTATGTTACTCATTTCCCTCTCGTGTTTTCTCCTCTGTCATGCTAATTTATTGCACAAGCCTAAGTCTTGCGTTGTCGGCTTAATGACGATTACATAATAACCTTACAATTTCCAAAAATCATTTGGCCTGGACCAAGCTATTTACACTCTCCTCTCTTCTGCTGCTTCAGTATAAAATTTCTCATTTTATTTGGAGAACGTCGCACGTCGCTGGTTTTTGTGTGAGAAAGGCGCAGGGATTTTTTTTTTCAAAATTTGTTTGTTTATTTGTTTGTTCTTCCAAAGCGGGAGAGGCACCAGGCATAAACTCGTGTACCTACACAAGAACAGCATCCGACTCCAATTGCGGCGTCTTTTGTTTGTCCTACCCCAGGACTGAGTTTATCCGTTTGCTGTAATCAAACAAGAAATGGTAATAAAAAGAAGAATCTGGCGTTGCATGTGCCAGAGGAATCTTCAAAGGCCAGGGGCCGACTCAGTACCAATCCTTGTTTTGGTGTTTGACCAACTTGCTCGTTAGTTTCTCATTGGTTTCTTTTTAAATTCTGTTGAATATTCTCGTTAACGCTGGGCCTTTAATGAGCACACAGATGTATGTGCATTTGTAGAAACCTTGTGGGGGAGGAGAAACTTCAATGTTCCAAATAATAAATCAATAATTAAATAATACACCCCCTGGCGGTTCGTAGAGCAGAGAACGTGTGAAAATCCTTTGATAATGTAAACAAAATCATATTTTTCCAATATCCAATAAGAGCAGGCATCAACCAAACAAACAACAACAACAAACACAACGATTATTCCTCGAGGTCGTGGGGTGGCTTAATAAGTTCTGCTTTCTTCAACTGTTAAAGTGCCTGCTCTTTGTCTCCCTCTGGGCTTTTCGATAATTGCATTTCCCATTTCTCAATTTTCGGCAAATTTTGCGAATTTGAATTTTGATTAGAGATTAAATTGTCTCCGGCGATTAGCATCGAAAATTGTTCGCTCTGGTGGTTCATTGGTGCGCCAAGCATTGTGCAAATAAGCGTATGTTTGTATTAGCTCTCAAAGTGCAAACCAACAACCTCTGCCCACCCCTTTGGTGCAATGGTCAAACCACCACCCAAAACCACCCAGACCAAACAACGCCACTAAAACTCACAGCACAAGCCCTGGGCACACTCCGTGCGCTACGTTTGATTTAGTTTGTGCTCATTAATTTTGCGGTTAAAATTTTCTTCCACTATTTGCGCTACATTTTAGCTATGGGCATATGGGAATTGTGGAAACAATTTTGATGAGATATCGATGGGAGATTTTATGCACCAGAGCTTCATTTTGATATTGAAATAAAAGTTTTATACGTTTTTTTTTTTGTATGTTTTTTTTTAAAAAAATGTAGTTTACTATTTTTTTTTATAAAATTTTTTTAATTTAAAATTTTTTGTGTTGGGGGGATGGTCATAAAATAATTTTTTTTTTTTTTTTTTTTTTTTTTTTTTTTTTTTTTTTTATAAATTTAAATTTTTTTTAATTTTTTTTGGAACCCCGGGGGGGGAGTGTATACCGAGGTGTGAGTATCGAGTTAAAATTTATAAGTAGTAATAATGGGTTTTTGTTTTATAATTAAAGAGTATTGATTATAGAATATAAAATATAAATTATTTAGTATTGAGAATTGAGTAGTAAGTATTGAGTATTGATTATTAATAACAAAGAATACAGAATAAGAATTTTTAATTTTGTATTGTGAATTTAGTAAAGGGGAAATATAATAGTATTTTTTTATTAGTATTTTTTTTGAGTTGTGTAGAGGGTACAGAAGAGAGGATGTAATGTATTCATTACTTCCCGTATTTAATTACTTTTCATTACTAAAAACACAATTTTTTAGGTAATGAAAAAACAATTCCTGATTACGATTTTTAATAATCGTAATTGTAACGTGGAATTATGATTATTCAGTGAATATTCCAAAATTTAATTACTTTTACAATTACTTAGATAATTGTAACTGTAAAGGGTGATTATTGAGTAATTGTGCTTGAAATGTTGAATTATTTTGTATTTGTAGGTGAAAATTATGATTTTTTTACAAATCAAGTTTGGAAAACACCAAATTTAATTGTTTGCTGATCAAGGTAACAAAACCCAAGCTAATAATAGCAATCATTTAATTGAATTATGGATATATAGATATTCAATATTTGGAAGAATACCGCATTTTGATGACGCCAATAGCAACAATTTTAGACTTTCTTCAGAAAGAGAACAATTTACATTTTTGATGTCTCATTCCGGCATTGACTACCCTGGCAGTAAAGTTGCAGAGAATCTCTGATTCCACTGAGATCTTAAGCTTAAAGAGTGTGGCGAATGGTATTCTGGAAAAAGTCAAGGAGCGCTTTTCAAATATTTTTTAACTTTCGACAAAACAAACACTGCTATTATTGCATCTGTTTTAATTGCGGTGGTTTAATTGTCTTGGAAAAATTGCTTTTCATGGTCGGGAATCTGATGAAATTCAGCAAATTGTTATAGCGGAAGCAGTGAAATATGCTTTGACACATAGAAATACAATGGACTCAAGAGAACATATAATCCCCAAACATCAATTCTATGATTTCGACGAAACCAGTAGGGTAACAAAAATCTTTTTGCAATTTGATGATTTCTTGTTGCGGTGTCCAGGTACCCAGATGAGGTGGACGCGCAACTTGTACTACCCCTTAAGTCTTCATAATACTATTTGGTCATATGAAAAATTGAAAATTTCGCGATTCTTTTAAAAGTTCGATCTACAACTCGTATTTATCCGTCTATTTTGCCAACCATCAAATCTTCATAATAATCTTAGGTCATACGAAAAAATTTGCCAATTTCGCAATGTTTTTGACTGTTCAGTCTACGACTCTTACATATTTACAATTTTCGCGCTGTTTGGTCTTCACCTCTTAAAGATGCGTCTTCAATTGGCATTTATCAAACGTCATAATAATCTTAGATCCTTTGAAAATTTTGAAAATTTCACAATTTTTTTGACCATTGGATCTAAACCTTCTATTTACAAACTCCTGCATTGTCATCTAATCATCAAGCGGTTTAATAAATACTCTTATACGGGGGTGCCACAGAAACCTCTTCCAACCAAATTCCAACCGAATTCCAATTTTTAGGTGCCACAGAAATTTCTATTGGTTGGTTTCAAACCTCTAATGTTTTTGCAAAGCTCTTTTCTCACAAGCGCCTTTTGTCGAAGTGGCGCCCTCTACATGACAGCTAGCGGATTAAGGGATGGAAACTAATAACTCATGTTTGGCGCCAACAAATTTTTAAATTTTGCATTATGTTGGTGCAGAATGCAACTTAAAATTGAATTATTATTTAAAAATGCATCATAAATCATATAACACAATCAAAAAATTTCAGTTAATCATTGAAACAAAAAAAGGGAAATTTTTTTGGCGAGAGATTCAGCCCTTTTTTTAGAGGTGGAACATCAATAGAAACATCTGGTTTTCCAACTAGAGTTTCCAATTAGAAAATGAAATCTCTAGAACTTCTATGGCTCCAACGAATTTTTAGAGAGATTTACAAACCAACCATTTAAATAAAAGCAATATGTTGAAGTCCAGGTTATCAACTATCTGAGTGCCAAATTTCATCCAAATTCATTAAGCCATTTATACGTGATTGAGTAACAATTAACAAACATTTATTATATTAGTAAAATAAATAAAGTTTTAGATGGAACCCAAGCAATAGATAATGGTATTGAAGCTTCGCTATCTGGAATAAAACATTATATTAAATAACAGTTGGAAAGATATTTGCTTGACCCGCCGACAAATTTCGAGATTTTTCAAAAATATCCCATGCTTCGATAATCATAGCGATCATGTGAAACACGCCACTTATGTCGTCAGCCCCAGCTGATAGAATATTATCATTTGCAAATATTATTAACGACTCAAGACGCCATGCCATGCTTTTGTTTGAAAAATCAGTTGTGATGAAGTCCAACTTTAATTTAATGGATAATATTAAATGAACTTATTATTATTTTCAAACAAAAACATGTAATATAAACCATGACTTTGATAATTAGGCTTAGGTTATTTAATTTGACACCTAAAAATGCATGAATAATTAAACATTTCGAGCACAACTACTCAATAATCAGCCTTTACAGCTACAATTATCTAAGTAATTGTAAAAGTAATTAAATTTTGTAATATTTGTGAGTAATCGTAAGTTCAAGTTACAATTACGATTAATAAAAAATGGTAATTAGGAATTGTTTTCAATTATGTGAAAATGGTAATGGTAATGGTAATTCAAGTTTACAGCTCTGGTACAGCGTATCAAGCAGAGCGGGCAAACTAACGAAACGAAACGTTTCTGAATCGTTTCGTTTCTTTCTTTGCACAGAGCGAAATACTAACAAAACCCGAGAAAATGTAACTGTAAAAAAAATGAGTTCTGTTCAGTTTGCGTTCGTGAGAGCAAACTAAACGTAAAGCGAAATGCGCTCATCTTGATTTGCGGACAAAGGGAATCGGAACGATATGCAATGAGCGCGAATAGTTCGGAAACGTTTGCTGCTCAATTTGTATACACTTAGTTGTATTTTTTTCTGTTGCTTACTTCTTTGTTTCTCTCAGCTTTGTTGTTTTCGTTTGCTTTTATTTAATTTCTTCAATTCAGCAGCTGAAGTAGAACTAAAAGCCGATCATTCCGCAAACGATTTCTTAGTATACGTTTCGTTCCGAAACGTTCCAAGGCAGTGCAGCTGTCGGGAGAACAATATTCCAATCGTTTCGATTGCGCTCTTCGGCAAAATAAAGTTAGTGGTTTCGTTTTCCCTGACTATTGTAACAGCTACAAAACATTTGAATAGTTTCTTAGCTTTCGCGAACGGTTCGTTAAACGTTTCGTTTGTTTGCCCGCTCTGGTATCAAATATTAAGTTGTATGGATAACAGAGTATCGAGTACAGAGTATCAAGTACTGAGTATTGAGAACTGAGTATCGGGAACTGAGTATCACGTAGTAAGTATCAAGTGATGAGTGTCGGGTACAGAGAATCGCGTATCGAGTAAGACACACACAATCTACATATTGCACGGCAAATCAGTTTTCTCTTCGGAAAGAGCTTCGCCAGTGTTTTGATCAATTATGCAAACCGTTTCGTTTCAGGTTATTTCGCTTTCAATATATAAAATGGAAAATTTTAACTACTGGCCTCCCGAACCACTTAAAAGTTCATTGACTGATCTTTTGTGGGAAAATTAATTATTATACTTGGAGGACATCAGAATAACATCAGGACATCAAAATAATTATAAAGTATTTGAAGTGGACCGCAGTCCAAATTCACCAATTTCTGTCTTTGATTTTCACCATTTTTCAAGGTTTTTCCATTTAAAATCAAAATGTCTGCACTTTTTAGTACAGCGCTGCTACTTGGCTCAATTAATTTGTTATTCTGTAACACAAAGAACAAATAAGGCGAATTTAAATTTAGTGTATTCTAAATTTTTACTTACTCTAGGGAGATCCAACCACGCAGTCCTTGGACTGAACACTATTGGAAAGACGTCTGCCTTAAAACATAAACCCATATTTGCTTGCTTGTAATTCTCAAGTTCTAGTTCCATCTTAGATTAACATAAAAGAAATAGGCGCAGCAGAAATAAAAAGTATGTATTAGCAAAGACTTTTACAGTTGATCTCAATGAATTATATCTTGTTTATAAATTTAAATTCGTGAAATAGCTACTAAATGAAAACTAAAGCGACTGGAGAGCATTAAACGCAGAGGCCCAGACCGTGAAACGGTTGTGATGGCCAATAAAGGAGAAGAAGAAAATGAAAACTGTTGCACTGCAATTAATTATTCCGATATATATAATTTTTTTGGTTCTTGAGCTTAGATAATAACCTATAAGTAATAAACAGTTACAATTATTATTATTTAGTGTCTTTTTACATTTTCATGGAATTCTTAAACGAACATTGTTTCTTTGAGCTCAGTCAGACAGCACACTCGTATTTTATACAACAACTACTATTTTCTTTTGCATCTTCTGCTAGTACTACTTTATTATAGCGCTCTAATCAGTCATCTCTGCTTAACCAAAAACTTGCCACTTCTCTCCCTACAGGCGTCACACATCAACTATTCCCAGACATGTCGAGATAAACGCCATGCCGGGCTTATGAATATAATCCTTAAATTATTGCAATAACAACAACTATTTGCGCAAAACGGGACAGAATAAAAACCCAACTATTACGTGTGAATAAGCCACAGGGTGTTATTCACCCCCTCTGTAGGGGTGAAACACAAGCCAACTTGCATTGCGTGTTTCAGCAATTATGAGCAACAATTATGAGAGAAATTGCACTCTTGGCTGGATGATTAGCTTTTTGGGATGTTGAGTTTTGTCTATTATCCTGGACCAGGGACCGCAGAGCGCACACACGTCAATATTTTTGCACCGTTATGTTGTGCATCTAATTGATGTGGTCGTTGGTTTTTGCGTTCCATTCTTCTGGCCCGTGATGCGTTAATGACAATGCCCATCCTAATGGAGGTGGGACAATTATGCGGCCATTAAAACCATTTCAGCCTGCAATTATGAGTGAAAAAGATGGCGCCCAAATGAAGAGTCAAAAGCTTTAACCTAATATTTCCACGTATTTCAAGCGTGGCAAATCGATAGCATGCTTCACCATGTTTCGCTGTCAATCAGCATTAAAAATCAATAGAACCCCGACGAAATTCCAGAACAAAAGTTGATTTGCCTGCCCCATGCCAGGATCCTAGCTCCAGGACATTTGGGTGACAAAATTGTGCAAGCAAATGCCAGAGAAATCCCCTCGGGCCTGGGATTATGAGCGTAAATTAACCCTTATTGCAAAATATATGCGACAGCTGATTGACAGACAAATGACAGAACACATAAAATATATCAGCAACTACGAGAGCTGGATGCAAGGGAAGGTTTCCATTTTAGAATTGATTTGATTGAATTTGATGTACATGTGTTCAACATGACACTTAGTAGCCGGCTTAAATGTGCTTAGACTTTCGAGTGATAGGACAAGAAAATATTGAAACAATTTTCAAAACTGACAGAACTTGGGAGGGAGAGTTAAACAGCTGAAGTTGACATTGTGTTAAAGCGAGCTGGAAATATAATTATTTTACAAGAAGAATTTCCTAAAGAAGCAAAATAAATTTTGGAAATACCTGCTCTAGTAAGCGATAATATATTTGTCACCTTCTTAGTAGTAGTAGTAGTAGGTGACATGACATAAAGCCCACGGACATAAAGCATATATGAAAATTTCGATCACAACTTTGAAATATAACTCAAAACATTTTTGGGCATTATGTCCGGTCATAAGGCCCATGGGCGTCCAAGTCCGGGGCTTAAAGTAAGTAACCATGGGATCTCTCAACGAAAACCCCAATATGGAGAAAATTATTTTAATCGAATCTAACGAATTATGAAATCGCGAATTCAAGTAAGAAATTCATAAAGGCCAAATATTTGTCGGTGAAATCGCAAATGAATTAAACATGGAAGAGACCGGCACACATTGATCTTCGAGAACAGTCATTAACATAACTATAGCCATGCAATATTTTTTTAAATTAGAGTCTTTATTGTGAAATAATGGTTACATAGTTCTTTAAAATACTATAGTAAATAGTGATTATAGTCACTACTTTTGCAAACTTTCTGGAAGTATAGGATTTCGCGTTAGGTAACACATATTTTGAGGTTATGCAAAGATCCAGATTTTGAATTCTTGAAATAAATGGAAGTTAGTCAGCCAAGCAATTTGACATTGATCTAAATCAGCGGTGGTCACCAAAATTAACAGAAAGGGCTCCGCTGCTACAACATTTTTTTCGTCATTTGCTTTCGACCAGAGCTTCTTGTAAAATGTATTGCATTTTGTGCTCTGACAGGTGGGCTATGCGATTGATCGCTGATCTAAACCAGCGATTGTCAACGATAGCAAGGACAAAAAGTAAGAGTGTAGTGGTGTGCGAAAATAAAATGCTTCGATCTGACCGCATTGAAGTCTAGCGACTGAAGACCTCTAGACCTCAGCTTCGGCATGCGTTCGGCTCTTGTATGTGTAAGTAGCGAAACCATCAATAATCTGAAGAAGCATTGTCTAGTAAATACTGCGGGTGGAGGTAGAAATGAAATTTGAGGGCTTAGGAATTGTTTTGGACGAAGCGTCGCTACGTTATCAAGATTTAGCCAAGCGATGTCATGCAAAGTATATTATTTTCCCTATACTGTTATGCGGTGTCCCTTTTAATGTTTTCGGTTGGAGTAATAATAATAATAATTAATAAGTTAATTTTGTGTGCAGACTTATCGCCCATATTAAATCTGAGTTATATTTCGATGTACACTACGATTACTTTTCATATGGGCTTTATGTCCGTGGGCATCGTAGTAGTAATAATTTATTATTTGCTATCGTGGGCATGGCGTAGCGCCGTCAGCCTAAGCAGTTTCATAAATTGAACATTAGTGATTATTTTAGGTTTTACATTAATACATTAGATTTTGAACAGCGATTTGACATTTAATTTGGACCTGGCATATGACTTACAAATTACTAAAAAGATTTTGTTGTTTTGCCTATTTTTTCTCCTCTTTCGTATAATTTCGCGATTTAATAAGTCGACAGCCGAGTGCCAGCTGCTGGCTCCCAAACTTGTAATCATACGATGCCGGAATCACTCGTGCAGGTCTCTAGCAGAGTAACACATTTTCCCCGACGGGAGATGAGAATGCGATTGATATGCGATATCGCCACGATGAAGCGACACCTACTGGAAGAATCGCATTCTTATCTTCTGCGATAAATAATGTTTGCTGGGGTCACAGAAGTCTTTAAGTGAATGTGTAGCGGCCCTTCTCTTTGTTTAAGCATAACCACAAAAAGATGAAAGCACTCATTGCTTGTCTATTTCTGCTTTCAATGTTTTTACAGTTTCCAACTAATTGATTGTAAGGAGAGCCAATTGGCTATCATGCATTCTTTAGCGAAAACACTACTGAAGATTCAACCGGGAGGTAGATGAAACAGTACTGTATAGGCAACCATCTCTTTTTGGAGTACAATTATAAAGCAATAAGATTTAGAGATAAACTTTGCGCTGCCTCTCAATTTTGCTGGTGCTTTATAGTGCCAGTAGGAAATCACTATGGTTAGAGCGAGACGACCATATTCCCAAAATGTGTCCAGAGAACGTAAGTAAGAGCTAACAGCTGACCCAACAGTATCTAGAGAGCGTAAGTGAGAGCGAACAGCTGACTAATTTCTGACAGAAGCGGTGTCGACTGGGCAAAGTTTCTCTCTAATACTCATTCTTCATGGCAAGGTGAATTTACTATAAAGGTGACGTACTCTGAATAGACAAGGGTCCATAATTTGTTTCAACTCGCTCTCTTAGCTCTCCGAGACAGATGACATCTGCTCTGAAAGTCATATGCTTAAAAAAAAAAGCAAACAAATAAGGCCCCTCAAAAGAGTGCAGCTGTGCTGAGTACATCAGCTTCATAGTAAATTCACCTTGCTGCATGGTACAATGCATTAGTTGTTTACTGTTGAGAACAAACCCAACTGTTTTTAATTTAAATTATTAGTAGTAGTAGTAATAGTAGTAGTTTATTATTTGCTATCGTTGGCATGGCGTAGCGCCGTCAGCCTAAGCAGTTTCATACATTAAACATAAGTGAATATTTTAGATTTTAAATTAAATTTTTTTTTTTTTTGGTTTTTTTGGCTGGCTCGAGGTCAATGTTTTTAAGTGCTTATTAAAAACAAACAAACACGAGTTTTTGTTTTTCCATTGACCTCGAGCAAGCTAAAAATCCCAAATAAAATACATAGGTCACTATCTATAGCAACATATTTTAAATTAAATACGTTAGATTTTGAACAGCAATTTGACATTTAATTTTGACCGGACCTGGCACACGGTTTACAAATTACAAAAAAGGATTCTGTTAATATTTTAGATATATATTTTAGAGCATCCGTAAGGAATCTGCCTAATATCTCCCAATTTGTTCGGTTCAAAATGTTCACGTACTCTTCCACTTGCAAATCTTGTTTCCCGAAATGTAAAAGTCTGTACTCCCGTTGAATTGGACAACTGGCTACAATGTGTTCGGTGTCTTCTCGTTCTGTGGTGTTGCAAATCGAACACTGCTCGCTTTCGTTTTCAATGTTTGGGCGGTACTTCAGATGTAGCATTTCTACTCTCGCTTTAGAAATAAGCGTTAATAATTTTCGATGCTGGACATCATTTTGGTGGCTGCACTCCAGTCTCTAGATAGATGGCGTAGTTAGGTGTGTTTAAGGGCAGGGCAAAGATTTTCTTGATAAAGAATATCAGTCTTCGTTCTACATACGTTTTTTCTGTTCATATTCGACGGACCCATGTTTTTTTAAAAAACCAAAGAAAAAAATAAAAATTTGGCGGTTGGCAATCTTAATCATTTAATTTGTTCCAAGTAGATTTGTTTACATCAATTTTTGAATATGATATCTCTCAAATGGCCGCCTCTGGCGTTGATGGCGTATTGTGCCCTTTTTGCAGCATTTTCCATCGATTTCGCCAACATTTCGGCCGGAATAGCGGCTATTTCTTCACAAATGTTGTCCTTGAGCTCTTCTACGGTCCTTGGCTTGTTAACGTAAACCTTTGACTTCAAATATCCCCACAGAAGAAGTCAGGCGGCGTCAAATCGGGCGAACGCGGTGGCCAGTCAAATCACCACTTTTCGACATCAAACGGCCCGGAAACAATTTCTTCAGAAAATCGATTGTTATGCGACTTGTGTGCGGTGGAGCGCCGTCTTGTTGAAACCAGAACTGCCTCATACGCTTTCGACGAATAATTGGCATCACAAAATTGGTCATCATGTCGCGATAACGCTCCTGGTTGATGGTAACAGCATGGCCATTTTCATTTTGGAAGAAAAACGGCCCAATGACCGTTTTCGCACTAACGCCGCACCAAACTGTGACTTTTTCGTCATGAAGAGGCACTTCTTGAATCTCCTCAGGATTTTCAGTGGCGTAAATACGGCAATTTTGCTTATTTACGGTCCCATTCAATGTGAAATGGGCTTAATTTTTAATTTTTTAAAAGCACGTTGAGTTTTCACAATTGACTTGTTCTGTTGAATGTAAATTTCAACTATTTCAGAGCGCTCGCGTGGCGTGTATTGTTCCATGGTAAAAATCTGCTTGGACTGACGCTTCAAACGCGGTATGTCATTAAGCGATCTGACATCTCTGTCAAAAGTTATGGCGTTGCCAGATGGGTCCGTCGAATATGGGCAACCCTGTATTTCACGCTCGTGTTAACGTTTTTTCCCTGCATCAAGCACGACCATGTGCTGTTAATGGATACTCGAGTCTTTAAGCTTTTCTTGGAGGTGGGTGTCAAACTTCATATTTGGCGTTAGTACTATTCCCAGGTATTTAAATGTCTTTACCACTTCTAACGGATCTCCGGCTAATTTCCACCTTTCATTTGAAGCATGTCGCCTGCCCCCTGCCGCCCAATCATTACCTTTGGCTTTACTACGTTGATGCTGAGGTTCCACATTTTGCAGCTATTGCTGGCGTTTATCCATTCATAAGCATTGTTGGTTCTGCATGACATGAGGATCTTAAATTTTTGGTCTCCAAGCTTGACTCCACCTTCCAGGTCACATGCTATGTCGTCGACAAAAAGAGCGAATAGGAGAGGGTCCCTGTTTCACTCCTCGGCTCTTCCGATAGGCACTCTTGTCACCTTCTATTTGTCACCTTCTATACAACGCTATACAATTCCACTGCAAATTACCAAAGTTTACACGAAAGTCAACTGGAAATTCCGAACAGGGTCGAAATTAAAAAGTACGCAAATTAATCCTTAGATGTGTAACATAATAATATAACAATTGCAATATTCAGCATTCTTTTAAGCAATCTCAATTAACCTAATTAGTCTACACCCTTTTTCCAATTTTAAATCCCATTTTATGCTTTGACAGCAAAAAGTGTTAACCCAGACAACCACATAATATTGCTAGCAATTAGTTACCACTAACTTTCCCTGACAACTTCCCGGCGGGCAGGCAGCTAATCTAAAAAGCTTTGGACAATTATTTATGAACATACCCAACTTGACTCGACAAATGTTCTCATGATTCCGACTGCTGTAACTGGCGACTTTTACACTTTACATTGAGCAGATTTATGACACTTGTCGTGCACTTTTTGGCTGAGTGCATTGCTGTGCGATTAACTTTTCATTTTAACTTATCAAAATGTGGCCAGAGGATGAGCATGTATGCCCCAATGGGGAGCCTTAAGTGTCTTCTTAATGCTATTCTAAATATGCATTTATTTATTATTTAAAGCATAAGCTGATATGCTCATCCAGATGTGACTCCCAGCTGCCATGTTTGCCCAATTTTCTGCTCCAAATCATTTGAAGCTCAAGTGTCGAGTGAGCTTTGGGGCAACTGTTGCATCCTTTTACATGCAGTTGGGGGGAGGGGGAGGGCATGTTCCGCAATTAAGGAAACTCTTAACTAAATGACAATGCCAAACGGATGGCACACACGAACAGATGGAGTTCCATGCATTAGCTGGATCCCCTTTGGCCACTAAGCTGCTTTTTGCTGCTATGAAAATGTTAACTAGGAAATTATGCCAGCTAAATAAATGTTGACAAATTGTTTTTGCCAACTAGAAATGCATTTGCTAAGGGAATATTTGTGCATACTTCCTGGATACGAGGGCAGTTGGATAACTATTTGCAGGCAATTTGGTAAGATAAATTTTGAAATTTTAAGGATATACTTGCAAACAGGGGCCTAAAGTTCGACATGAATAATTTTGCTTAATTCTGTTGACTCTATTAAGTTCCAGTTCCAATGGCAAACAGACAAAACGGGGAAAAACAATCCCAGGAAATATCAAAATAATAAACCTTGAGCACACGCGTCTGTCTGGAGGACAATAAAGATGTTGATAAAGATGATGAAGTTGAGGCGACATTCATACTGCCGAGGAAGTCGCCACTCAGGGGGCGATGAATAAAGAAAATTTGTTGTCACTAGGCTTATCCTGTGCCAGATGCACATTTCCGCAGTTCCATTTGGGGGTTAGCTGTGATTGTGCGTGTGCATCAGGCAGCACACTTTAATTCACACTTGAAAAACTTTCTCACACACTCACAAAACGTGTCCGCAACAAATGAGCAGCCACGGAAGGTCATAAAAAATATACACGAAATCACAAAAAGAAAGGAAACCGAAAACGTTGGGCCTAATAATTCGATTGTCCACTCAAATGAAATCGAATGCACAAATCACAAATCACAGATCATAGATCAGGGTGAGCGGCCGCCACAAAAGTTTTTCTGCTTCGGTGGCAACTGCATTTCCCAAGCAATAATAACAAATAATTGTCGATAAGCATATTGCTTCTCCCTCTTCTTCTTAATGGACTCCCTTCGAGTGTTAAATGTCAGATGCAGGATAAAAGCGTGCAGCAGCGTCAGGATATTTTTGTTTGTTTGTCCTGCATCACCAACAGCAATCGCATTTTTAATGCATACTTCAAGGCTGGTCGACATGGGCGTTGGGAATCACGATAAGAGCTAACAAATGACATGCTGGGTATTTCGTATGTGTGTGTGTGTGTGTGTGTGGGTGGGTGTGTGCCGTTGAGATTTCTCTGATATGCAGGAGGGCCAGCCCAAAGACCCTTAAAAGTCAAGTTCAATTTTTCGAACTGCACTTTGAATGTTATCTGGTTAGAACAGGACGGGAAAGAGAGAGAGAGAGAGTTAGGCCAAAGGACCACAGCACAATATGTTTGATGATAAGGCTTAAGCCACACACACACATTGGGAAAAACACTTTGCACATGACACAAAAGCAGTTCAGAGTGGGAAAATATTTGGTGAAAGTCCATAACAGCGATTGGTAAATCGAGGCATGGACAAGAGTTCACTCTAGGATCGAACACTTGTGATTAAATGAAGATGAAGCAAACCTTTACTTCAACTATAAAATTTATAACTTCGAACACATTTTTTTACTTATATATGTATGTAGGATTTAAGCTGTTCTACAAAATCAACTTATTCATAAGTAAGTTTGCCCGGTGTTTAAGAAAATGGTCATCAGAAATAAGTCAACTTCGTATTCTTTTTTTTCCTATAATATTTATCGCAACGTTTTTGGTGGGCTCTTTGGCGGTGTTTATTTTTTTTTTTTTTTGTTTTTTTTTTTGGGGGTTGTTTTATTGAGCAACCTTATGTGCAGATGGTGGAGTTACGCACATACCGGATTGCACCGAGCATTCTGCGCAAGATCTTGTTTTGGAGACCTTTTTAATGGAGGTGTCACAGGCAGTGCCCCAGAGGCAGATACCAGGTCCAGGTCGGTATGACTATTGTCTTGAGTATTAAAATCTTTGCCGTAATGAAAGCCCAGATCTCGGTCTAAGGAGCCAGTCCAATTTGTTAGCCTTAGCATAAGTGACAGCCACAGCTTGTTTAATGTGGTCAGACCAAGTAAGTCTCCTATCCAGTGTTCAGCTTAAGCCTCGGTGTGTTACCTCTCTTTTCGGTAAAGGTGCTTCTGTCAGAAAATTGGTCAGCTGTTCGCTCTCTCTGGATACATTTGGGTTATGGTCGTCTCTCTCTAACCACAGTGATTTCCTATGTGCACTTTGAAGTATCTTTTTGGCCACTATCGTTTAGCACCAGCAAAATTGAGAGGCAGCGCAAACGTTCTCTTTAATTCTAATAGCTCCTGAATATTTTCTGGAATATTTTGGAGAATGCATTGTGGTCCAACTGCCATTTTTTTTTGCCATAAAGTCCAAAAACAAAAGTATTTAGTATTTTTTGATTCTAAATACATCAGTCAGTAATAAAATACCAAAAAAAGATAGCATAGAAACAGACGGAGAGACGGATGGACAGATGGACATGGCTATATCAACTCAGCTCGTCATGCTGATCAAGAATATATATACTTTATGTATACATATATACTTTATGTATACATGCGTTACAAACATCCGGATAATTTCAATATACCCGCTCCAAGGGTATAAAAATAAATAAAGGCCGAAATAGGTGCATACACATACTCAAACACTTCTGCCAACTTGGCGTTGTTTGTCTGTTGTTTTCAGTTTTTGCACTTGTGCTGCCTTTGAAATTCCCGTACAGTCTTATCAATGGCCTCCGGCGAGTCATATCAATGATAGATCCGGGAGGTTATTAAAGGATCTGTACAGTCGACCATCCTAGTTTGTTTAATTTATGTGTCTTGTTTTTAAAGTAATGAAAAAACATAAATAAATAGACTTATCGGTTGCCCAGTCGACACCGCGTCTGTCAGAAATTAGTCAGCTATTCGCTGTCACTTAGGCTCTGTAAGTGCATTTGGGAATATGACCGTCTCGCTCTAACTGTGATTTCCTTTACGGACAATAAGACCATGAGGCAGTTTACATTTGATCTCTAATACTCATGATCCATGATTTAATGAACTGGATTCAAAAGTCAGATAACACAGCCCAACAGTGTTTTTGGTGCAGGTCTATTTTTATCTGATTATGTTAATATTGATTGCATGATAATATTGATTGAACAAAACTGTATAATCTTTTGTCCTATCAGCTCTTGTTTCCAAAATATGGCGGAAAAACGAAAAAGTTGAATTTTTTGCACTCTAGGATTTATGGAGGCCACACTAGGCACAAATATGTAAGTTTATGAGCTATTTGCGATAAAGTACATATCAATCCATTTTTAATAAATCAAAGGCGCTACATAAGTAAATTGACCTCTAAAGACAGACATTTTTCGATTTATAGCAGCGCGGTTCTTGGATTAATATATTCGCCATCTGAGCATTAAGTCCAACATATGATTTAATTTTGTGATTTTTATGGCATTTTAATCAGTTCAGTTGGCAAAGTTATAGTCTGTTAAAGACAAAAATACATATTTAAATTTATGGGAGGAAAACTAGATTGCCAGTAAAAAATTTTATAGGAGCTGTGGAAAGGCTACTTGTTCCAAAATAAATTTAACATATACATGTAAACACACAACACTTTATGCCTAATCAGGTAGCCTCTTTACAGTTCCTATACAGATTTAGAGTGACAATCTAGTTTTCCTCCCATAAATTAAAATATGTTTATTTGTCTTTTAGCAGACTATAACTGCCTAAATCAACTGATTTGCAAAATGCTCAGATAGCAATCATTAATAATACCGCTAAACAGGATGATTTATTTTGAAACAAATACCATAAATCCAAAGATGTCTGTCTTTAAAAGGCCAAATTAGCCACTTTCCACTCAACATATAGCGCCTTTGATTTTTTAAATGCAGTGATATGTACTTTATCGCAAATAGCTCATAACTCATAGTGTGGCCTCCACCTAGTAGCCAACTTTTTTTTTCACCATATCTTGAAGCTGATGAAGCTAAACCGAAACCAGTGAGCATAAACCTATTGTGTTTTTAAATCAACAGGGCTGCACCTCACAAAGTTGGTCATTTTGTTGGCCTGTGTTACTTATGAATTTTTTGGTCAAAATACTTTTGCCCACCACTGTAGCAGTTGCTAAAAGTTCATATAACACATCTAGGATTTTAGCTGTTCTACAAAATCAACTTTTTCTAAAGTAAATTTGCCCGCTGATTACGAAGATCGCCATCAGAAATGAACGATCCCATGGATTTTAAACTATTGTATTTCGGGTAATAGGAACCGACTAGAATCATTACTTTTTTGAGCTGTCACGACGGTTTTCGACAAAACTGAATAAAACCTATTTAAGAAATTGTTCTCAGGCTCAATGTCGTGTATACTTTATGAGCTTTATTTTGAATTAAAACACAATTTGTTTATATCTCCCATCTATTTCGATATGCCGTCGGCATTCGTCATCAGGGCTGTATAACAATAACACAAGAAAACCAAAACACAAAATTGATACAAAACAAAAAGCTTACAAAATAATTACATACTGCAGAGTTTAAAACTAAGTATGTTTTCTTATTGCTATGGTCAAGTCAGTGTCTGTATATGTGAGCGCAATTTTCGGTGTCCGTTTTGTGGTTCAGTCTTATATGTGTGGGTGTTCCTTCGATATACAAAATATCTAACGTGAAGAGTATGTTGTATTGTTGTTCCTGTTGAAGTATGCTCACATTTGACAATTCTAATGAGTGTCTGCTCTCAGCACAGTGTGCAGCAAGTGCTGTTTTTATACTCTGTACCGAAGGTAAATAGAGTATATTAAGTTTGTGCAAAAGTATGTAACAGGAAGAAGGAATCATTTCCGAACCTATATATAAAGTATATTTATTCTTGATCAGCATCAACAGCCGAGTCGATATAGCCATGTCCGTCTGTCCGTATGAACAAACAGATCTCAGAGATGGTAAGAGATAGAGGTTTGACATGTATGGGACAAATGCTTCTTATACTTACAGGCAGATCAAGTTTATTTTCAATTTTTGCCACGCCCCCTCCCGCCATCGCAATTTCGAAAAAACGTCATATCTCCGACAGTTTTATAGATAGATGATTCGTATCTTCTAAAGATAGTTAGTCATTAGTAATATGGATCTATTTGCCGAAAATATGATAAAGATCGGATGAGCGGTTCTCAAGTTATGGTCAAATAAGTGAATTACCCCCCGCCACCCCCTCCCATCCACTCACAACCAACGCACAATCTTAGATAAAGAGAGAGAGAGAGAGAGAGAGAGAGAGGGGAGAGAGAGAAACTTTGAGATGGGCGCAGCAGCAGCTCTGCATTTATCTCCTACTCTAGGTACAGAGAATAAATATAGTCGGGCTTGACTGACTTTCTCACTTGTTATCCCTGTACCCATTAAAAATGGTATTGTGCAAAAGTATTAACAGGAGAAGGAAACATCTCCGACCCCATAAAGTATATATATTTATCAGCATCATAGCCGAGTCGATTTAGCCATGTCCGTCTGTCGTCTGTCCGTCCGTCTGTTGTATGAACGCGTCGATCTCAGGTTACGCAGATCGTTTGTTCATGAAATGATAAAAGTCGTGACGGTTCAGTTTGAGAAAAAGGCGAATCAAGCTCCCCCGCTACCACCCCACCCACCCTAAAAAAAATGTTGCATATCCGATGAGCCGACTTTAACTTACGCTCGTTGTCAATTGTACGGTATTGAAGTCGGGCTACTCGACTGCAACGGTCTTACTTGTTTTTTTATATTTTTTTTTTAAAATATGTATATCGGATTATATCGGTATAACCCTTTTCGTTCAACAAAAATATCTATATATCGATAAAATATTGACAACCCTACAGTGGGGTCGTCTCCAGCACATGGGATTTTGTATATCAAATTACTTTTCTCCACCGTCGATATTTTGCTTTTTGTATTGCCAAAAAAATATTTTATTTGTGTGTGTGTCGGTTGATGGGCTATGGACACTTTATCTTTGTTGTAGCAATCGGAATGAGTCAAACGATCGAAAAAGTTGGTATATAGACAACCGATTTGTAGATCTTGGGTGTTTTTTCTTTTGGTGCACGATTCTGTGGTTTTTTGTTCTTTAATAGGCCGTATATTGTATGTAAGAAAAAAGTATTGGATTTTAGAATTTTGATTATTCGTTTTTGTTGATTTCGTGAAAAACCGGATCGCTTACTTTCGATGTTGACGTCAAGCGCTCTACTTAGGCTGATAAGTTTTGCAGTTCCAGCACTTGTAGGGAGGAATAATGTCCCGATTAATTTACACTTTTGCCTAACAAACTATGCTTATCATTTGCCTGGGCTGAGAAAGCGCTTCTGACAGAGATAGAAAAGGGACTGAGAGAGAGAGTGCGATTTATGCAGGGTCAGCCAAATGGAGTTGCTGATTTTATTCAACGCAGAGTTTTGTTGATTGACTAATTCTGAGTAAGAAGATCTGAACTAAGAAGTTATTTTGTAAAAGCGTAGCGCCCTTGGGTGAACTGATCGTCAAGGATTGTATGGAAAAATGTTTAATCGTTTGAGCCAAGTCATTCCGTCTTTTTATACGCAAACTTTTCTCTCAGTTTTAAGGCTATCAAGTTAAAATGTTCAAAAGAGGAGAGTTTCCGGATTCTATTTACGTGAAATGTACGAAACGGCACAGATGAAGTTAGCTTTGCTTTCATATTTCCATTAGTTAATGAATTCTTTTGCAGCTTACATTTCGACTTTAGCCGAAGTTAGCTTTCCTTTATGCAGAAACTGACATAATTAAAGCACCGTCCCAAAATTTGAGAATTTTTTAGTATTTTGAACCATATAAAAAATTTTAAAGGTTTAGTTATGGAAAAGTGTTCTAAAAGGGTTCTCGTACTAGAGATAATAAAATTAAAAAGTGATTAATTAGCCAACAGGTAAATCGTTCTACATTCATTCAATAGAAACCAAAGAATGTAAATACAAAATCCAGGTCAAGCCTAATTACTAAAGACAATCTCCTTTTACTCAATTTGGGTGAGACAAGTTGTTAGCCAACTTATGAGAATTTGACGATTGAACATAACCAATTTTCCTTGCAGACACGCTGCATTAATTAGAACAGAACAGAATAAACAAAATCAAGCATAAAATTGAACTCTGTAGAGTTAGTGAAAGAGAAAGAGCGAGACAGACTCAGGCAAAGGCCATTAGAGAGATACATTTTTGTATTTATTTATTTTACCTCTTCAGCTTTTCAGGTGTTTGAAAAGTAATATTAAGAAACCAAATTAGTGCAGCTAACTTAACATTTAATGATGCTCAAATTGTATCTCTTAACGGATTGCCGCGCCATTAAAATTGTGAAAAGTCGTAAACTAAAAATTGGTAGTGGGAAGTAGCATAACAGGAGAGAAGATGGACAGTCGAGTGTGTGGTAATTAGTATTAAAAAGCATTAAAGAAAAAACTCTAGAAAATTCACACAATGCTCTGGCTCCCAAAAAAAAAAGAAGTCGTAAATAAAGCCATAAAAATGTAAAGCCAGTGGACTGAAATGAAACTGTGGAAACTTAATTAGTTTGAGGAGAGACGCCGAGTAGTATAAGCAGCCAGAACTGCAAGTCCCAAGCGATAGACTCTCAGTGATAACAATTAGAGTTTATTTTTTTGTGGAATTGTGAACTAATTTATGAATGCACCTTGTTGACAATGCCGTTTGCGGACAGCTCGTAAAAAACAGTATTTTCAAGTGGCCATAAAATAATAACAATGGCCTGGGAAACATCTGCGTGGGTGACGAATTACAAGCTCGATTGATTCTGCATTGGGAAATTATTTTCCAACTTGCATTGATAGGGAAATTCCTTGCTTTTCCTTTTTTCTACAATTTCTTTCTTTCCATTTGTCAGCTCTAATCCCGCTTTTGGCCTTCATCGCGTCTAAGGTGCACTAGGGGATAATCCTGTCGGGCCACAATGCCCTGACATTTGCACGAGAGCTGTTGACATGCAATTTGTTGAGTGTCCCCACCATTTCTCAATCCCGAATCCTCAAGCCAAAGGCGGGTGCACACAATTGACATTTGCTTTGCCGACTGGGGTGACAATGGCGGATTTTTTGCCTCGATGCGGATGCGGATGCGAGTGCAGCGACTCGAACTGGGTTTTTGGATTTACCCAACGGCTTTGGCTTAATATTTGGGCTTGTTATTTTTTGTTTTTCTATTTTTTTTGGAAGCGAGCTCTGGGTTTTTGTGGTTTGTGTTTTTGGCAAAATTGGAAACGTGATGAATGAGATATGTTTGGAGATTTGTTGGACAGCGTAAATATTTGCAGGATATAAAGAAATATAGAAATGTCGTGATTAATGAATAAGGTATTGAATCCAAAAAACAAAATTATAGACATTCTAAAACCTAACTAAAAATTGTTTTCTGATTTATTAAAAATACAAAATGGACGCCTAAGAAATCTAATAATAACTCTACCAATTCCTTAAACTTGTACAGCGCATTCAACCAAAGGTCTCGGTTTGAGCTTTGGAGAAAATAAGAAAAAATTTAAATAAAAATTTGGTTCTTTAGGAGACAGGTAAGACGAAAAGTCGGTTAACTTAAGCTAACTAAGTCGGTGAATACTTCGTACTAAAACAGAGCCCGCAAAACATATTCAACCAAAGTAACAGGGATAATTTTAACAGACTCCCTCACTCTCTCAACAGAACACTTGATTTTGTTTTTCTCGTGTTTGCTGTTGTATGGATCTCGATAAGAGAAACACACCATAACAGCTTGATGGGGATAATCACTTACGGAGCTCAGCAGCTGAGCAAAAGCCACTGAGCAAGTTGTTCTTCCATTAGACATTTCATCGCAGGCAAAGCGACAAAATAGACAGGGAAACAAAATAGCACACAAGCACGCATACACACTTGCAGTGCATCAGGGAGGGAGTCTTTCAATCAAGATGGAAGCTTCAACGACTGGTTTTGCTTCCAAAAGGGGACAAGAATATGGAAGACCCCTCTGCGTACAGACCACTGTGCATGCTAGACGTAGTCGGCAAACTATTCGAGAGCATCCTATAAAACCGCCTAGAGGCAGAACTGCAAGAACGGCACTGCCTTTCAAACCGACAGTTCGGTTTCAGAAAGCAGCGTAGTACGATAGACGCAATCTCAATGGTGGTGCACACAGACCGCAGGGCCTCAGCTGGTAGAAGATGGCGTGGTGGCAGTAAAGACGTAAAGAACGCATTTAACTCATCCCGCTGGGAAAAGATTCTACAAGCACTCACTCGTCTTGGTATTTCTATTTATCTGGTGAAACTAATGGCCAGTTACTTCGAGAACCGTACTTTGCCTTACGACACATCGGATGGGAGGAAAACATACGGAGTCACAGGTGGCGTGCCACAGGGCTCAGTTATAGGACCGATAACATTTAAAACTTTTCCGTCAATTAATGTCATATGTGTCTCAAAATTTACCGAAATATTTGAATTTTTGAATAAAAACTTTTCCAAGCTTTCTACTTGCAAATCCAAATTTTCCTTTTCGGCTAAAATTTTGGCACAACTCTCTTTTGTGTATTCAATTTTTAGAGGTCTGCAAAACCTTACTGATTGCGGAGCTCTATTTATCCATATGATACGTTGAAATGAGTCCACTAGCCTTAAAGGTATAAGAGTAGTGACAAAGAGCGATTGGTCAAGGGAATTAGGCACATCTGAATTAAACTTTTGTTTGTAAGCGCTTTGCCCTGTTGACCCATCAAATATCCATAGCTTATAATAAGTGTACAGCAAGTAACATTTTTCATTTGTTTTAAAACTTCCATTTGCATATTTAAAATCCTTTCGGCTGTATGGTTTAACAAATTTTGTAATGAAACTTTGGCCACAGTTTCTGTAATGCAAATTCCCGAAGGCCTGCACTGTAATTTTGCCGTCCTTAGCTCATCATATCCAGGATATATATCGCAGCCGTGTGCTTTATTTAACTGCTTTATGTTTATGTATTGTTGTTTTGTAAGTCCATTCTCCAATAAGAAAGCTAATGCTTCAGTATCCGTGATTGAACTATGTCCACTCCGTTTTTCTAACTGAAGGCTTTCTGATTTTTGCTCTGTCATAGCTTGTTTTAAAATTCCGGAAACTTCAATATACTTTCTTTTTTTAGCAGAGGCAGAGGCTGCATGTAACAGTAAAGGAGTTGAGAAATTAGTCTGTAAGGCAAGTTCGGAAGCCAATTTTCTTTTCAGTCGTAGCCCTGCCTCAGTATAGCTTAATTTTGCTCGTCCAATATTAAAGGGTGATGGTCTTGCGATATTTTCATGATCAATTTCCACTTCCAAATTTTTTAAAAGCCATTCTGATTCAGTATTCAGTTATGGCATCTGCATTTCGATTGTTTTTGTCCCAAATATCAATCAGAGTTTCGTGCGAAAACTCATATGTCAATGAAACTGCAAATTATTCGATAAAGGGCAAAAATGGGCAAAAAAGATTAATATCATTATATACCAGGGGCTTTTACAAATAACTTGCCATTTTTAGTTGCATGCGTCTACATGCAGCAGAAAAGTTTTACTCCACGAAACACAATTAAATTTGTTATTTTTCTGCTAAAAACACAATAAACAAAACTATAGACCACAACAACAAAACACACATTTTGTTTCTTATCACAGCAGATATAAGTTTAACATACCGTCAGCTTCGTTTTCCATATTTAACTTGATTTTTTTATTGAAGATTTGCCTATTTATTTACTTTATAAATACAATGAACTCGTTACGTCAATTTTCACAAGCACGTGCTTTGATAAATCAGCTGACTTCAGAGAGCTGCCACAAGAGAAGAGTTGCCACCCAGGGGAAAAAAAAATATTTTTTAATCTAACTGAAGTATTTACTTTTAATAATTAAAGTCACTTTTTGAAATTATTACCATCGATTTTTTGACTTTATGCCAGAAAAATCGTCATTTCGCCCAAAGTGCAGTGGTTGGAGCGAATGGAAATTAATAATGCGTCCTGATGCAGTTTCCTTAGTATACCATTTAAACCTCGTACACGCATATATATATGTTTTTGATTTCTTACCTTTCAATTTTGTTTTGGCATCCCTGTGTGAGAAAAAACGAGAAAGGCAAAGCTAACTTCGTCTGTACCGAAGTTTTGATACACTTGAAATAGCTTGTCTCAACGGTAAGCGACTTCGACCAAACTTCGCAGATCAGCTTAAAAACATTACATTTACCTTTACCGTGTTTAAGAGCAGTAATATTGAACACAAACCATTTTTTTTTCCTAAAACATTTTCCGAACGAACATTTGTATGGCAGCTACAAGATAGTTATCCTCCTTTTTTTTTTCAGACAGACGGACAGACGACTCAGCTCGTCATGCAACATTTTTATACCCGTTACTCGTAGAGTAAAAAGGGTATACTAAAGTCGTGCAAATGTATGTAACAGGCAGAAGGAATCATTTCCGACCATATAAAGTATATATATTCTTGATCAGCATCAACAGCCGAGACGATATAGACTTGTCCGTCTGTCCGTCCGTCCGTCTGTCCGTCTGTCCGTCTGTCCGTCTGTCTGTATGAACACCTAGATCTCAGAGATGGTAAGAGATAGAGGTTAGACATGTATGGGACAAATGCTTCTTTTATCTGCACGCAGATCAAGTTTGTTTCAAATTTTGGCCACGCCCCCTCCCGCCCCCGCAATTTAGAAAAAAGTTATATCTCCTACAGTTTTAAAAATAGAGGACTCGTACCTTCTAGAGATAGTTAGTAATTAGCAAAATGAATCGATTTACCGAAGAAATGATAAAGATCGGATGAACGGTTCTCAAGTTATAAGCAAAAAAGTGAACCAAGCCCTCCTCGCTACCACCCTAAACAAATGTTGCATACTTTTTGGATGGTCACACTATGGAACGCAGGAACACTGTTAAACATGTTTTTTTTATGAGTAACGGGTATATCGAAGTCGGTAAGAGCCGACTTTAACTTACGCTCTCGTTATAGGTTGGTAGCGGGGAGGGCTTGGTTCACTTTTTTGCTCATAACTTGAGAACCGTTCATCCGATCTTTATCATTTCTTCGGCAAATCGATTAATTTTGCTAATTACTAACTATCTTTAGAAGGTTCAAATCCTCTATCTTTAAAACTGTAGGAGATATAACTTTTTTCCGAATTGCGGGGGCGGGAGGGGGCGTGGCCAAAATTTGAAACAAACTTGATCTGCGTGCAGATAAAAGAAGCATTTGTCCCATACATGTCAAACCTCTATCTCTTACCATCTCTGAAATCTAGGTGTTCATACAGACAGACGGACGGACGGACGGACGGACGGACGGACGGACAGACGGACAAGGCTAAATCGACTCGGCTGTTGATGCTGATCAAGAATATATATACTTTATATGGTCGGAAATGATTCCTTCTGCCTGTTACACACATTTGCACGACTTTAGTATACCCTTTTTACTCTACGAGTAACGGGTATAAAAATATCTCTGTAAAAATTTCGGAATGTATTTAAATATGTTTGTATGTATGTTTTTGTTCTTTATTTAAATACAATAGTTTCGAAAAAAATTACAGTTAGATTGGGGGTATATTAAGAACTACTAACAATGA
Organism: Lordiphosa stackelbergi; assembly: GCA_018904235.1. Classification (NCBI taxonomy): domain Eukaryota; kingdom Metazoa; phylum Arthropoda; class Insecta; order Diptera; family Drosophilidae; genus Lordiphosa; species Lordiphosa stackelbergi. Next base: position 63,196 of record JAEIFU010000373.1, read on the forward strand.
CTTAAAAGATGTCTGTCGCAAAAGTTTGTAGATAATAAGTGCGTTTTATTTCTTACAATTTTTTGATATAGGATGAGTGTATATTGAATTAAAATTATTTAAAAGAAATGATCTGTATCTTAACGCATTTTTTAACAAGTTAATTAATTGAACCCAGTTTGGCCCATTTAATATATTTTTAATCTCATTCTTCCTTAGCACAGTCTTCCCTAGATGCTGCACCCTAAATTCTCTGAGAACTGGGCAGCGTCCAATAAAATGACTAAATGTCTCCTTTTCGTTTAAATTGCACATTGTGCAAAGTCCCGATTGGGTCGGCGAAAATCCATCGCCATTCAGTTTCAAGAGGTGTTCTCTTCGGACTTTAAAAATCCATGTAATGTCTGCAACCTTCATGTCATCTGCAATGTTAGTGGGTCCATTGTTATAATCCAGAAATTTACCAGTTCGTTACACCCGAAGTTCCATGACTCACTAGTTCCATTTTCCAATTGCCATTCAAAATCGCGGGCTTCTATTAGAAATTTTAACCGCTTTGCCCAGAACACGTTCTTTTGGATGATGTACGTGGGAAAGCTTTCGTGCTAATCAAATAAGGTTTTCCCTATATAGTTTAAGTAGGTCATGAGTGTGAAAAAGTGGTTGTCTTTCATGCCAAGGTCGATCGCCAATGCTTAATTAGGAGTATTGTCCGGCAGCCTTAGAATCCTTTTAACAAAGTATCGCTGAAGTTTGTTTACCTCTTCAAAATGATGTGATCCCCATATTTGTGCTGCATAAGATTGTAAGCAACGGCACACCGCAAGGAATAACTTCCATTTGGAGCTTATGGGTACTCTTTGATTGCAAAAATAATTTTTCCATGTACTGTTAATACATGCTAATACATGTTAATACAGTTTTTCGCTGACCTGTTTAGCTGCTCAACATGTTTTGTGAAGGATCCACTTTTGCAGTACTGCTGGAGCTTGTTGATCATTTGTTACATCATATCGACATCGTCTGCTAACACAACGATATCATGTGCATACAAAAGTACTCGGAGGTTAATATCACCGATCCATAGTCCTCCCTCAATTTCATCATGTAGATCGTTTAAGAATAATATGAACAACAAATGGGAAAGATTGTGACAGCTCACTCCTAGTAGACGTTGTCCGAAGTAGAGTACTCAGACCGGAAACCTGCTTGATACTCGCACATAAGCTTTTCTCGCTGCGTCCAGTGTGTTAATCTGTTGGCAATTATACCCATCAGTAATTTGGCCACACAGTTCATGAAAGCTATTCCTCTATAGTTGCTAGCCTCATGATGACAGCCACTTTTTGTGAATCGGGAAGATTACAGTATTTATAAACACATCAACTTCATCCGTTACTAACATTCGGTTATATACTCCGACAAGTTCCTCTTGAAACGATTCCGTGGAATGTATCAGGTGTTCATAGGGGACTCTGTCAGCTCCTGGCGATTTCGGAATGTAGAAATAACAATTTTTTAAATTATTTTTTTCACTTATTATGAGCCAAAGCAAAGTGGTTCAAACAGAAGAAAGTAAATAATAATGAGTTTATGCTGAAACATGATACGAAATTTCTTTATGTATTCGGCTCGACCGAAGTTTATATACCCTTGGATCATGATATATTTCTGCCAGTTTTTTATATGGCAGCTTTACGATATATTCATCCGAATTTGATCAAACTCTCTAAATTTTGTGTTGAGACAGATAATATTTATAACTGAAACGGACAAACACGCTTCCATTGAAAACAAAAAAGTTTTTCGCACTAAAACTATTTTTTCGACCAATCATTCCTATGGCAGCTTTATGCTATAGTCATCCGATTTGGATCAGACTGGACAGAATTATGTGTTAGCAAATCATATTGATCAGTAACGAGTTTGGAAGCTATAGCATTGAAAAAAATTTTTTCATACTACAACTTTTTTTTCAGATCTATCTTTTGTATGGCAGCTATACTTTATAGTTGCCCGATTTGCATAAAACTTGCTGAAATTATGTGAAAGCATAAAAAACTTATAAATACGACGGATTGGTAGCGATAGCATTAAAAACGGACAGACGGACATGGCTATATCAACTCAGCTCGTCACGCTGATCAAGAATATATATACTTTATGTGGTCGGAGATGCCTCCTTCTGTGCGTTACAAACATCCGGACAATTTTAATATACCCTCACCAAGGGTATAAAAACGAGTTTTGCGACGCAGCTTATCGCCTGCTTCTGAACATATTAGACAGGATTTTCGGCCGGTGAGTGTATCAAGATCGCTGTGTTGAGGAACCACAACACTGCTGGCAACATTTATTGCTCTGCCGAAGAACCATTCAAAATCCAAACGAGTCGTGTGCGGTAATTTCTGGGTGATTCATGCGATTTTCGACATTTGCGAGGACCAATGTTTTGGAAAGGGTATTCAAAAATGTGCGTCTCCCGTCTTTTCGGTCGATTGCGTCGTTTTGTTAACAAATTATATGACATAGGAAAATGAAGATGCAGAAACACAATGATGTGAGCATCACTCAAGCCGCTGTAGGTATGCTGTGGGCATTTGCACAGGCGGAAAATTACCAGAATGAGATGGCGTGTCTCACTAAAAATGCCCAATCGAGAGAACGAGCTCTCTGTATGAACTGAGCCCATATATTGATGGCCAAGTAGTCCTAAGGCTCCAAGAACGTACTAGGATGAGTAGCGGCTATGATCCAACGCTACTAATAGTACAAGAAACATATACGAAACTCCAGCATGCCAATCACGAGACGGTGATTAACGAATTGCGGCAGAAATACTGGATACCAAAGCTGAGATCGGTTGTCGCTAAGGTGCGTCGAACCTGTCAAAATTGCAAGAATCAGCGAGTGTTACCCAATCCGCCACGGATGGCGGAGCTACCCAGAGGCTGGCAGCATTTCAACGCCTATTCACCTACACTGGGGTACGGCACTAACTTCCGAGGGGCCAACACCGAGCTACGAAAGGACCAGCAGGCGTGCGCATTTACCAGACCTAAAATGAGCTGAAAGTTCATACCAATGCCATTACATCAATAATGTTACAGAAAAATGCATATATCCAGCGTCTTGTTGGCCGTTTTGTTGTATAAGGGTCATTCTTTTATAAACCGAACAGTTAAAAAAATTTTTATTTTTTAATTTTAATAAAAAAAAAAATCCGAAATTAGATCTCGACATGCCCATCATAACGTAATTTGCGGTTTGCACAAAAATTTTTTGTTAATTTTATAAACAATTTCAAAAAATCGTCTAAAACGAAAAAATGGAAAAAAGGGTTTTTTAAAAACACGATATCTCAGGTTTGGTTTATCGGACAGGTCTCAAATTGATATTGGTGAAAAATATTTTACTGTAGCTACTCAAATAATAGTTTTATAGATTTTTAAATTATTTAATAATATTTAGTAATTGTTGCTAAAAAATTATTTATAATTTTTTCTAAGTGTTAACCACCATGATATAGCTTCAAAGGATAAACAATTTATTGCCCTAAATATAACTTAAATTTTGGTGTTTTCAAAAGATGAAGATTTTTTTAGTTTAAAAAGTTATGAATTTTTGAAGTTATAAACAAATAAAAAGTTGCCCTTCAAAAAATGCGTTGCCACTCAGTCAGTTTCAAAGCTCTACGACTGAAACTTGGCAAGTGGGCTTTATATTATCAGCTTTTCAAAATGTCAACATCACACAGATCGAACGTCTGTTTCATATAGCTGCCGTATTTTTCGAATTTTTTTTTAAATGAATTTTTTTACTGGTTATAAAAGAATGACCCATAAGACGTTAGTATTTGGTCCATAGAATCAACGCTGGCTTTTGTTATAAAAAAATCTTGGAGTTTCATGGCTTCGCCTTCAACAATTTTTGTGTAATGAACGGTGGACACCAAATTGACTGCCTTATTTTTTTGGCACCTAGTCGTTGAGAGCGAAACAAGACTGTACAAACAAACAAAGTTGAAAGGACTGCCCTTTGGCTCTCTTATTCGCTTCTTTGGGCCGATATTTAGTGTAACGAATTTGCCAACATAGTGCAATACATTTTCACCTTGTCTCACCTCTCGCTCGTCTCCTTGATTCTTTACAGTGTATAATTTTCCTAGCAATTTAAATTTCGTCTTTGAATCGCATTCCCACCAAACATATTCTTAAATAAATCAATAACAAAATATTCTAAAAAAAATTAAGAAGAAATTTGTCTCCAATTTTGCCAGTTCCTTTTGTGTGTCGTGTAGTGTTCTTAGCCATATATTTAGGTTCATTTTCAGTTAGTTGGCATCACTAACTTAAGTCTCTCTCTTTTCTGAGGGATGCTTTCGCCACCTTTGCTCAACAACTGCTCGTATTTATGGCTACCACCCGGGATGTTTATGAACTGTTAATGTGTGGTGCATGTGGTCCAAAGCCAGCACAACCCACTGCAAATGCCCTGTGTAAAACTTAATTAATTGCAGCTAATGCAATGTCCAGAGAGTAAATGAGTAAAGGAAGCCACAGTCCGCAAAAATGAGCCACGAGAGATGCTCGTTGTGTAGGTAGTTAGCAACAAAGAGGAGAACTAAAAATTAAATACAATATGAAAACTGCCATATGAGCAAGACAGAGACTACAGAATGGCGGTGCGGGGAGCGGGTAATAAAATATGGGAATTAAATACAAAATATGTTTAATGTAGTTTCTGCAGCACGAGTAGGAATAGCCGGAAGTCCTCAACGTCATGCGCCCTGAATGCGGATCATTTGTGCATTCTAAAGGCATCCACTGGGCAGCCTGCTGGGCTTTGTGCTAATTGGATCAGCTTAGGGGCATTTAATGGGCCAGCTGTTTAAGAGAGATTTGCACTTGGCCGGATGGCAGTTAAGTTGGGGTATTTGTGTGCTGGCTTAAACGCATTGGAAAATTAAACAATTCAATCAAAACTTACCTTCTTTCTCTTTCGATTGCAGGATTTCAGCAGCCATTTACCATTTTCATTATAAAACCGGAACCCATCCAACCACCAACCCACATCTTGTATAAAATGCAAAGGCATTGCCTTAGAAATCAAAACGCACTCCACACGCAATCGTGGCTTGGAAAATAAAACATTTCCATGAGCTGACGATTTGACAGCTTCCTCCCAAACATGCACCAAACTGAAATCCAAGAAGCTGAAGAAAAGCTTTTGGCATTACCACTTACCTCAAGAAAGGAGCCGGAGAAGACGCAGGCGGTGGAGTGGCAAATTATGCGTAGTCGTTGTTGTTGGTTTTAAATTTCAAATGCATCCCACACAACGGAAAAACGAAAAATACTCTAGAAAAATGCCAAACAACAACGCATTGCATTCATTATTTTCCACACACTTTTCTCTCCATGTCAAAAGCCATTCGACATTTGCATTTTTCGTGAGTTCAAGAATGGCAAAAAAACACTTGACTAATGCTTTGTCTGAACAGATTTAATGTGAATTTAGTGCACTGCAGTGATTTTTCAACACCAAATGATGATGATGTTGTTGATTTTGGAGTGCAAGAATACTTCTATATACTTTATGTGAACCAAATTATAAAAGTGCATTTTCCTGGCACACACACTTCAAAATAATTACACTTACTTCTGGAAAATCGCCTGCCTATCCAACTTGCAGCAAATTAGGGTGTTCTCAAGGGCTGACTCTAGCGACCAGCGAAAAAAGTACTCCAACGGCTTGAATTCCAAAGCTTTAAGATGAGCTTCAAAAAATTACGTAAAAGTGAAAACGGAAATAAAATTAGGCACAAACACAACTAGTCAGTTTAATTACGTTACACTGCGGGCCAGAAATCGACTTTTTTTTGCCAAAGCTCTGGCATTTGTATAACAGCCCAAGGTATACTAAACAAGGTAGTCGCACTAGCTCTCTCACAACTAATTATATATGTGTCAAAGATATCGAGAGCGAGAGAGTAATATATTATCAATAAAAAGCAGGGTTCCCCAAGCAGAGAGCGCGAAAACGTGACTGTGTGTCTCTCTAACACACAATGAAGGTTGACTTCGGCAAGCATTCGGTAAGAATTGGCAAGTAAGTTCGTGCCCCCGGGGCTATCGTTGGGGAACTCTGACACAAAGCCTACTAAGCTACTAATTTCATGGAGCAAAAAGTATTAGAGAGGAACTTTGCTCAATCGACAACGCTTCTGTCAGAAAATTGTCAGCTGTTCGCTCTTATTTACGCTCTCTAGATTCTTTTTGGTCAGCTGTTCGCTCTCTCTGGATACATTTGGGTAATGGTCGTCTCGCTTTAACCACAGTGATTTCCTATTGGCACTTTGAAGTATCTTTTTGGGCACTCTCGTTTAGCACCGGAAAAATTAAGAGGCAGGGCAAAGTTCCTCTCTAATACTTTTTGCTCCATGCTAATTCGTAAGCGGAGATGTTTCGCTTACAACAGTTGCTTACTGACTGAAATTTAACAAGTTGTCAAGAGAGCGACAGAGCGAGTGCGCCTACCTTGTTTAGTATACCTTGTAACAGCCTAACTAGAAAGCTGAACTTGTTTTTCGACATGTTTTTAATAAATTTAGGTAGCAAAAAAAAATTTTTTTTAAATCAAAAGCATGCTTTTCGGCTTATTGTATAAAAACATGATGCTCGTTTTCAAATGGGAATACTACTTCAAATTCGATTTTATGAAAACCAAAGCAAAACCGCGCAAAAGCGCATATTCAAAGAAAATAATTAGCCATTTTGCAAGGGAATTACTAGGGGTACTTTTGGGCACTCTCAGCTTTTTCCAGTATTTATGTCAACGAATGCCATCTATCCAGTCGTAAAAATATTGGTGCATTCCTAGTTTAAACTATTCATTTTTGATTTTTGCATCAAGAAAACCTTAGAAAAATTAACTTAAAAAGGCTGTTTTTCAATAAACATTTTACAACAAGTATTAAAGTCGGTCAAGCCCGACTGTAATAAACTCAGTACCTGGAATTGCAGCTGAAAACTGCGCTGCTGCATAGTAGATGGCTCCACTACTTGCACTGAACAATGATGAATTTAAAAACTTACCAATAGATGACGCCATTACTAGTAAAACGTGTTTTTTTTTATTTCCTTGATATATATACACAATTTGTGACAATATCGCTCCTGGGAGTATCATAGGGCGAAAACAAAATTCCTCTAACGATTCCAACTTAATCGGGATTCTGCATGAATTGTGGCCATCCAAGTCTTCCGGGGTCGCCCTCTCTGCCGGCTGCCTTGTGGGTTCCATTGTAGAGCCATTTTCGCGATCTTTTCTTCGTAAGGTGTGCCCACGCCAGGGCGTGTAAAGTAACTTTATGTTGGTCATAACTTGAGAATCCTTCATCCGATCCGACGACGAACCATCATTGGATGGGTAGAATGTGAAGGAAGTACAGACTGCAGATGCCCATGGCCATACCGATCAGCAAAAGGAGCAGCTTTATGAAGAAGAGCTTGTGGCTTACAATGTGAAGTTGCGGCATTTGGAAGCGACAACGCCGTCGACTCCAGAAAAATTGATTCCTCATGTAGCAGGAAGAGCATGTGGAACATCAATCTGCAGCAATTATTAACAGTAATAGCAGAGAGCGGAGCAAGAGAAACCTACAGATAATGAACAGGCTTTACTTGAGCAAATGGAGGTTATAAACCTAGCAACAGAATCTGTTTTAGGAAAACGATCCTCTAAAAAATGAGATACAAACACTGAGAAAGAAATAAATGTAAAATTAAGACTTCTAGTGTTTTGTTTTAGTTATTAACATTTTTTCTTTCCGCCGGTACTGCAACTTGAACTCTGTACTTCGGGTGAGCATGGCCACTTAGCTTACTCCGCTATTGGTCGTCACTTTATAGCGCCAACAGTCTGATTTCTGTCAGCTGAGCCGAAATTTCTGCCAGCTGAGTTCTTATACTGCAACTGGTGGCGCCTGAGAATTGACGGGCACATCCCGAGTGTGCTAAGAAGGAATGCCAACAGCTTCATTAGAACGTAAAATAGCGTCGGCATTTGATATTAAAGCTGTTTGAATTTATATGTTAAGGGGCTCAAATACACTTCCATGCACTTCAATAGGGACAAGCATTTTAACGCGAATATACAACTATTTGACTGAGACAATCAAATTGAATCAAAAGGCAAATATTTTTTAGCATTCAGTACTTCATACTCTTAGTGAATTAACAAAAAAATTTTTTTTTTAATAAACGTAGTCTTCTGATAAAAATTTTTTTTCAAAGAGTTCTTCAAAAATGGCATATTTTTATCATGCACTTGAATAGGGACAAAGGTGATTTCATCATTCTGAGTAAAACTCCACGCAATGAAGTTGATCTTCTGTCCACATATAAACGTTTTAAATAAAAAACGAGAGCGTAAGTTAAAGTCGGCTCTTACCGACTTCGATATACCCGTTACTCATGAAAAACATGTTTAACAGTGTTCCTGCGTTCCTTAGTATGCAACATTTATTTTAGAGTGGGAGGGGTGGTAGCGGCGGGGGGCTTGGTTCACTTTTTTGCTCATTAGAACCGTTCATCCGATCTTTATCATTTCTTCGAAATGAAATCGATTCAAATTATATAAGTCATATAATTCTCGAGCAAAAACTTGACGAGGATCTTTACGATGGGTATGAAGTGGTGAGTTTTTCTCTAGTTTTCATCTTCTTAGATATTCAGCTTTATGGATAACTCTCCGTACCTTATCGATACTTGCGTTTAATTGTAATTTTATACGATTTTTTGAACCTGAACGGTGTAAATATGAAGTTTTTGAACAATTCGCTGCTCTGCAGTACGTGAAAATGTTTTTTCGATGCGGTCTTTTATGTTATTCCCATAATTTGATGGGTTTTCAAGAAAATTGCATACAACACTTTAGCTTATTCCAATTATTCCAGCAATTTGCCTGTATGTAAGATTCCACTCCTTATAAGCCATTATTTTCGCCTTTTTCGACATCAGTTTAAAACGTTTATATGGGGACAGAGGATGAACTTCTTTGCGCGGAGTTTTACTCAGAATGATGACATCACCTTTGTCCCTGTTCAAGTGCATGATAAAAATATGCCATTTTTGAAGAACTCTTTGAAAAAAAAATTTTAACAGTAGACTACGTTTATTCAAAAAAAAATTTTTGTTAATTCAATAAAGAATGAAGTACTGAATGCAAAAAAATATTTGTCTTTTGTTTCAATTTGATTGTTTCAGTCAAATAGCTGTATATTCGCGTTAAAATACTTGTCCCTATTCAAGTGCATGGCAGTGTATGCCCGGTTACTAGATAGGATGGCAAAAGTTGTGCGATTTGAAACCGCCTGCTCCAAGCCAATTAGATTTGAAGCGTACGGTTTCCCTTCCACCTAATCTAGTAGACGGTCCGGTTCATGTCAATTCGCAAATAAAGTAGTCCCAGTTTAGTTTGAAGTGCAAGGGTTATTACGAAAATCTCTAGAGATTTCCAGGACACCCCTGAATGTGATTGTTTTATTGACCTTTTTGATTTTTAATTGTAGAACTTTTAAGCAGGCTCTAGGTCATTAAGTTATGATTTACTTCTTTATCTGTAGTTTATGTGACAAAAACTATCTTCTATATAGAAGATGTGAAATCGGGTCTTAAAAATAAATCACTTACTTGATTATTATTTCTTTAATATGCGCAAATTTCTATTCAATTTCGTAATCTGGAAATTGTGGATGATTCCCCAACAAGCAAAGAATGCTGCCCGTCTGTGCATAATTCCAATTCTTTGCTATTAATTTCAGAGTCAGATAAATGCTCCAACAATAACTTGTCGTCTGCCGTTGATGCCCCTACTGGTGTTGTGGATGAAGCTCTCTCATTGGCTGCTTCTTCCGATGCATACTCGGCCAACACGGTACTGCCTACTACACCACTCATCACTGCTACAACCTCGACTGCCAATGTTACTGCGGATATACGTCCAGCTCCAGCTCCAGCTCCTCCTCCTCCTCAAGTGCGTAATATTGGTCCCCCAACCACTGTGCCTACTTCTCACTCGCTTGATATGCTTGCGGCGGCGCCTGCAATATTACCTGCAGCTGGATCAACTGCTCTAGCTGCTGTTTCCCCGCGCAGATATATTTTTGTCTCGCGCCTTGTGCCTTCGGCTACGGAAGATCTCGTAATGACCCATATTTGTTCAAGGCTCAAAATTAATGGCTTATCGGGCCTAGTGGTCAAGAAAACCAATTCTCGAGCCACTAGGGATATTTCTTCTTTTAAAATTTTAGTACCTGACGCTTACTTTGATAGAGTACTTGAACAATCTTTCTGTCCTGTAAATACCCTGGTTCACGAATTTGAAAATATTTTCACCAGCCTCAAAAACTAAGTACAACCTTTTCCCTCCTCTACCAGAACGTTCGTGGTCTTCGAAGTAAGCTGGCCTCGCTCTATACTAAAAGTGTCTCCTGTGATGTCGACATTATTGCATTTAGCGAGACCTGGCTCAGCCCTGATATTTGCAACAGTGAAATTCTCACTGATAGCTTCACAATTTATAGAAAGGATCGCCTTGGCCGTCGTGGTGGGGGTGTATTAATCGCTGTAAAATCTGACTGGCCCTCTGTCTTAATTGATTCTTATGTTGGTAGTGATGCCGAATTCATAGCCGTAAAGGTTTCCTTACACGCGTATCAAGCTTATGTCTCATGTTCATATATTCCTCCTTCATCGGACTCTTCCACTTATCTGCTCCACGCGTCATATATTCAGCATGTATCTTCCCTTCTGCGTGACCGGGACCGTTTGATGGTGCTGGGAGACTTTAATCTTCCGAATATTTCTTGGACCCTTTCTGACGATCCAACTATTCTATACCCTTTGGAAAATAACGAATTCGTGGACTGCATGGCTGATTTATCGCTTAGTCAGATAAACTCCGTCCCAAATTGTAAGAACAAAGTTCTAGATCTAGTTTTTACATCGGATCCATCTTGCTCAACAGTCCGTAAAACGGTTCCACTATCAGTTCCCGAAGACTCGTATCATCCTACTCTACTACTTGACATGGAAGGGCCTAGCCCTGCCATTGCTTTACTGTCGTCACCACCTCTCCCGGCTTTCTGCTTTCAAAAGCTGATTTCTCTGCTCTAAACCTCTCACTTTCCCAATATGACTGGTCCTTCCTTGATCAATTTAGGGACATCGACGGTGCTTCTCGCGCTTTTTACAACGTTCTCTTTGGCATTTTTGATGTCTGCGTTCCTCGCATAAGTCCTCCTACTTCTTCCCGATCTCCTCTATGGTTCACTCGGCAATTGACTAGCCTTAAAAATAAGAAGTCTCGAGCGTTTAAAAAATTTAAGCGCTCGGGATCCCAAGCTGACTTCACTAAATACGAGGTGGCTCGTTCTAAATTTGAAGAGCTTAATGATGAGTGCTATAAGAATTACCTACTCAAGTGTAAGCAAGACTTCCATAATGACCCCAAGAAATTCTACGATTTTGTCCGTTCTAAGCGTAATTCTTCACAATTCCCCCCTCCCTTCATTTTAATAATGCTAGTGCTGAGAACGAAGGTGACATTGCCAGCCTATTAGCCTCTTTTTCCAACTCTGCTATGCTCTTCCGGATGCGAACCATGTTGTTTCTCCAACTTACCCTCACCATATCAGTCGGTCTAATTGCTTTCTCCCGCCATTAATAGATCACGATTGTCTCCTATCCAATTTAAAAAAACTTAAGCCATCATTTTCAGCTGGACCAGACAATGTCCCTAGCTGCGTCCTTAAATATTGTGCTGATTTCCTCTGTGATCCCCTCCTTAAGCTATTTAATTTATCCCTCCAGCTCAGTGATTTCCCCCTATTATGGAAGGAATCGTTTATTATTCCTATCCATAAAAAAGGTTCTAGGTCTGATATAGGCAATTATAGAGGAATCTGTAAGCTGTCTGCCATACCAAAATTATTTGAACTCATAATTACTGGCCAATTACAACATTTTTGCCAACCAATTCTTAGTGCATCCCAGCATGGTTTTATTCGTCGACGCTCGGTCTCCACAAACCTACTCGAATTTTCTTCAATAGTAAATAAGGGATTCCTACATCGTAAGCAAATTGATGTCGTCTACACGGACTTTAGTAAAGCTTTTGATTCGGTTAATCATAATTTACTTCTCTATAAATTATGCTTAGTTGGTCTCCCACCCAACTTCCTCCGCTGGGTCAAATCATACCTTTCCAATCGGTCCCAACGTGTGCGTTTTAAGTCTGCTGTATCTGAAATCGTTCACGTTTCCTCTGGAGTCCCACAAGGCAGTCATCTCGGCCCGTTGTTATTCAACCTTTTCATTAATGACATTCCGCAAGTTCTTTCCCATTCAATAGCACTTATGTACGCTGATGATCTCAAGCTATGTGCGTCATTTGACGATCCAGTTTCTCCACTTCTATTACAAAGTGACTTAAATGCTCTGAGTGCTTGGTGCCGCCTGAATCGTCTTCCCCTTAATATTGCTAAGTGCAATATTATGACTTTCCACAGAACTAAGCCGTATTTCTTCGAGTACACCATTCATGGAGAACCGTTAGATCGCATATTCAAGGTCGATGATTTGGGCATATTATTTGAGCCCAATTTGAGCTTTAACAGTCACATCTCTGTAATTTGCAACAAGGCTAAGAGCGCCCTTGGATTTATTAAGAGATGGTCCAAAGAATTCGATGACCCCTACACCACCAAACTCCTTTACACCTCACTGGTAAGACCTAACCTGGAATATTGCTCTTGCCTCTGGTCCCCGCATTACCAACAGTACCAAGATCAAATCGAATCAGTTCAGAAACAGTTTTTGATTTTTTGCCCATCGTGGCTTAAACTGGGACACCACCATCCACCTACCGCCCTATGAACAGAGATTGCGCCTAATAGACCTCCCATCACTTAAATCCAGAAGGATCTGCCATGCGGTAGTTTTCATCCAAAAGCTTCTGGCCGGTGAGATTGACTCAATTGCTCTCCTAAGCCTAATTAATTTGTCAGTGCCACCTAGAGCAACTCGACACTATATACCTATCTATCTACCGCCCCGCCTAACGAACTATGCTCATCGAGACCCCTTCCGTTGCCTGTGCCTTGTTTACAATGAGTACTATCACCTATTTTCCATAGATAGCTCGCCATTAGACGTAAAGAACTCCTTGATGTCACTCCTCAACTAATACCCTCATGCAATGGCTAGTACGTACTCTGACCACTTATGCTGTGAGTTGGACCATAGCTGGCATTGCCAATAAATTTGTCCCACCGGGTCAGAGTTCGCTATTAGCTTAATTCTTATATAAATTACTCTTAATATTTATTGTTTGACTGAACATTGTTAAACTTACCTCTAATAAACAAAAAAAAAAAAAAATTCATTTTTATTACTTTTTTTTTTTTTTTTTTTTTTTTTTTATTTTTTAATTTTTTTTTTTTTTAAATTGTAAATTTTTTTTTTTTTTTTTTTTTTTTTTTTTTTTTTTATTTTTATTTTTTTTTTTTATTTTTATTTTTTTTTTATATTTTTTTTTTTTTTTTTTTTTTTTTTTTTCTTTTTTTTTTTTTTTTTTTTATAAAAATTAAAACAAAAAAAGGTTTTAATGATAATAAAAAAAATTTTTTTTTTTTTTTTTTTTTATATTTTTTTTTTTTTTTTTTGTTTTTTGGCAACGGAAATTAGGCAAACTGAAACAGAAAGAGCGGAATGGGGAGAGGGATTGATAGCTGGGAGTGTGTGAGTGTGTGCGAGAGTCCTTTTCCCTACTACAGCGGCATTAAAAAGCAATTTTGCGGCTTAGTTTTATTGAAACGTTTGCAGCTTGTCATTTCGGTTTGAGTGTCGTTTCGACAGCTTTTGGGTATTTTTTTTTTTTGTATTTTGTATATTTTAGTCAATGCGATGTTTTTAGTGTCAGGGATTTGCCATCGACACTTGTAGTGGTAGTTGTAGGTGTTATGGAAAAAAAGGGGGCTTTAATAGTTTAATGTGCTGCGGAGATAAGAGTAGATGTCGTTTTTTTAAGTTAAGGGGATTAACTTAATGGAGAACAGTGAAAAAAGCGGAAATATTGAAGAGTTCCAATTTAAATTATGCTCACTCAAGTTGCTTAGGTGCAAATTGACAAAGCTTTACGTCAATAACTACAATACCTGCACTGTATCCTCAGCTTTTGGGGTGTTTGGTTTGGTGTGCGCTTAATTAATTTGACAACACATCAACCCCCTCCCCTAACATCTTTCAGCCACCTTCTCACATCCTTGGACCAAGTCAACGTCACTTAATTAATTTGCTTTCCTTGCTGGATGCCTGCTATGTGCACTTAATGCCGGAAGTTGAAGAAATACGGCCGTATTTGGGCTTTATGGTAAATTTCAGCACATGACCAGGAGGAAAGATTCTCGACAATTCTCGACGTGTGTGTGTGTGTGTGTGCATCTTTGTGTGTAAATCAATCAAAATGCTTCCGCCAACGCAGGTTCCGACATCATCAACCCACTTCCCCTCTCCCGCAATTTATGGCAAATCTCATCCAAAAAGTCTAAGAAGCTTACAACGCCCAAAATCGTTTACGCATTTTTAACCCATTATGTGCTCTGGCATCCCCACACCCCTCTCCCATCCAACGTAAAGGCCAGGCGCGTTGGTTTAAGCTGCTTTTTGGGCGCCTGCTTGCCTCGCTGGCTGAGAGCTGAGAGTGATGCCGACAAACTCATTAGAAGCCAAAGGCAAGTCATAAATTTTCAACCAGTCCAGAGACCAAGAGACTCCACTCCAAAACAAAGCTCTTAGTCAAAGGGGGTCTTTCTAGGAACTGGAACTGGCACTGGTGGTCCTGCATCTCGCACTCTTTGGCACAAACACATACATGGTACATACACTCACTATATATGAATGGCCTGTGGCACGTGGAAATGCTGTTAAACTCAACTTCCTTAAACTGTCAGTGCAACTTGAGTTAAGTTCACTGTTTTAGGCAAAAATGTGTGACTGTGAGTTGTTTTTGATTGAAATGGACCTGGAAAATGTCCAACAGCAAGGGCTACTTGGAGAAAAGTCAGAGCCAGAGATTAAACCCATAACCGAAACCGTAATCGAAAAAAATTAGCCCGTTGCCTATATTATCATCACCGGTTAACAGTTACGAAACAGAGTCAAATATACACTGAATGAAAAATGATTTAAATTTTAATAATATATAATTCGGAAGTATAAAGTGTGCTTTAATTCAAATATGAAAATTATAAATAAAATGTTTAATAAATTTTCCGATCAATTATTTTGTTCTGTACAGTGTTGTCGCTTTATGATTTTGATTTTGCTTTTGATTTTATTCAGTGCCGTTAGTTGAAGCAGCAGCATGTGCAAGTCGACGGCAGCACCGACGCCACGATATTTTCTTGGAATTAACCAAAAACCACAAAAATTTAACGCAATTCCACAAAAACAATTGTTTTTCAGCGCGCTAATGTTGTTACCTTCTATTGAGCCAAGTCTTGTTTGTGTTGTTGAGAGAAAACGCGTCGGCCAAAAAGCACACTGCAAAAGCAGAGAGGAGATGTCAACTTCTGAAAGCGAACACGAGGTGCTGCTTTGACTTAGCGACGACTGCTGCTGTCGTTCTATCGTGTTAATCATTTGTTGTATGCGATTTGACTAACACTTTTGCAGTAGAGTCAAATACACAATCTTTTTGGTATTGGTATTTTTGCGAATGAGTGTCTTGGCTGATCGTCTGTAAGAGTGGTTGTTTCTGCTTATGTTCAATAAAATAAATGAACTCGATCAATCTGTCTGCAAGAACTTAACATGTAAATATTTTTACTGTATACTATTCACTTGAAAAGTGTATTGTCTGGCATGTTCTCAATTCCACTTTCACACCAACTGTTCGAAAAAATGAAAAAAATTTTGCGTTTTATAAAGTAAAGCTTGTTAGTCGGTGAAATGAAAAGTAATTACCAAAATGCGCACTCTTCCAGTTGCTAGATGTACATGAAGTGAATTTTCCTTTATTTTGCGAACCAATTAGAAATTTAATTTGCATTCGAGTCTGTAATTGATTTTAAAAAATTTTGTTGTTTAATGTGTCCAAAAACCTTGTGAAAAGTTGGGTTGCGATAACCTGAAAACTGACGGGGGAATTCGCATTGAAACCGACGGACGGACGGATAGACAGATTTGGCTATAACAACTTTGCTCGTCATACTGATTAAGAACATATCGCTCACTTAATTCATGACTGTCATAACTCAAAAAATACGATTTTTTGCAAGAGCGTCATATCTCAGTTGTCCTGTAGTCGATATTGCGCAACCACACATCGGATTTTAGTTAAAACATCATATTTTGAAGCTTTATTAACGAGCATTTTAAATTAATAATATTTTACTAAATTAAATCGAAAGCAGCGAAAAGAGCTACAACATCACCTCTCATCACTTCTTCAAATATTAATAAAACAGACGCTTATGTAATATTAACATAAAACGCGCCTTCTCAAACAATAACATAAACCTAATTCAGCACACTTCACCCCGGTACCAGTCCTTAAATGTGATTAAAACCAATATCGACCACTACCTTATGCAGTCAGAAATCAGTCGCCTACCAAGAAAAGAACTTTTAAAAATTATAAGACTTAGACTCGGACATAAAAGGCTCACCAACGAACATCGGACTCAACTGATCCTCTCACAATAGAGCACGTCCTAAACGAGTGTATTTCACTGCAAAGACAACGCAACTACTTCCCCAACCGAATACTAACCTCCCTCCTTACAGATCCTTCTCCAAAAAACCTTCTAGATATAATTAAATTCCTTAAATCATCGGAAATTATTCATATGGTCTAATTACAATTAATTTCAATAAATATAGTACACAATCTGATACTCTAAATTTAAGTCCATCATTATATCCACCTTTATTTTTAATCAAATTTGTCCAAATTTGCATCCAATGTCAGCTCCCAAAAACAATCGTTTTTTGTATAATATCAATAAATCTTTGATCAGACTTAACAGAATTATGTGTTAGCATATCATATTGATCAGTAACGAGTTTGGGAGCGATAGCATTGAAAACAAAAAAGTTTTTCATACTAAAACTTTTTTCATACTAAAACTTTTTTCAGACCTATCTTTTGTATGGCAGCTATACTATATAGTTGTCCGATTTTGATAAATCTCCGTGAAATTATGTGAAATCATAGAAAACTTATAAATACGAGGATTGTGAGCGATAGCATTGAAAACAAAAAAGTTTTTCTCACTAGAACTACTTTTTCAACTATAGCATACAGCTGCCATAGGAACGATCGGTCCAAAATGTAGTTCTAGTGAGAAAAACTTTTTTGATGAATATATCGTATAGCCATATATCAAACTGGCAGCATATATCATGCTCCAAGGGTATATAAACTTCGGTACAGCCGAAGTTAGCTTCCCTCTATTTTTATACCCTTGCAAAGGGTATTATAATTTTGCCCAGAAGTTTGCAACGCATAGAAATATTCATTTCCGACCCTATAAACTATATATATTCTTGATCAGGACGACGAGCTTAGTCGATTGAGCTTTGTCCGTCCGTCTGTCTGTCCGTCTGTCTGTCCGTCTGTCTGTCCGTCTGTCTGTCCGTCTGTCCGTCTGTCTGTTTCTACGCGAACTAGTCTCTCAGTTTTAAAGCTATCGAGCTGAAATTTTGCACAGAGTCTTCTTTTTACTGCACACTGCTAATATGTCGGAACCGACCGGATCGGATGACTATATCTTATAGCTGCCATAGGAACTATCGGTCGAAAAGTGGGTTTTATTTAGAAAAATTGTTTGTTTTAATGCTGGCGTTCTTAAACTCTGATGTATTAAAACATTTGCAAGGGTATAAAAACTTCGGCAAAGACGAAGTTAGCTTGGCCTTCTCGTTATTTTTAAGTTTTCAACACTCTCACTGATATCTGTGCAAAATTACTCATTCGTGTTTGAGGAACGCGGCATATTGTACAGGGTTGCCCATATTCGACGGACCCATGTTTTTTTTTAAAAATCAAAGAAAAAAAGAAAAATTTGGCGGTTGGCAATCTTAATCATTTAATTTGTTCCAAGTAGATTTGTTTACATCAATTTTTGAATATGATATCTCTCAAATGGCCGCCTCTGGCGTTGATGGCGTATTGTGCCCTTTTTGCAGCATTTTTCATCGATTTCGCCAACATTTCGGCCGGAATAGCGGCTATTTCTTCACGAATGTTGTCCTT
Source organism: Lordiphosa stackelbergi (assembly GCA_018904235.1). Lineage (NCBI taxonomy): Eukaryota > Metazoa > Arthropoda > Insecta > Diptera > Drosophilidae > Lordiphosa > Lordiphosa stackelbergi. Next base: position 81,499 of record JAEIFU010000373.1, read on the forward strand.
GAGCTCTTCTACGGTCCTTGGCTTGTTAACGTAAACTTTTGACTTCAAATATCCCCACAAGAAGAAGTCAGGCGGCGTCAAATCGGGCGAACGCGGTGGCCAGTCCAAATCACCACTTTTCGACATCAAACGGCCCGGAAACAATTTCTTCAGAAAATCGATTGTTATGCGACTTGTGTGCGGTGGAGCGCCGTCTTGTTGAAACCAGAACTGCCTCATACGCTTTCGACGAATAATTGGCATCACAAAATTGGTCATCATGTCGCGATAACGCTCCTGGTTGATGGTAACAGCATGGCCATTTTCATTTTGGAAGAAAAACGGCCCAATGACCGTTTTCGCACTAACGCCGCACCAAACTGTGACTTTTTCGTCATGAAGAGGCACTTCTTGAATCTCCTGAGGATTTTCAGTGGCGTAAATACGGCAATTTTGCTTATTTACGGTCCCATTCAATGTGAAATTTGAAAATGTGAAATTTTTTAAAAGCACGTTGAGTTTTCACAATTGACTTGTTCTGTTGAATGTAAATTTCAACTATTTCAGAGCGCTCGCGTGGCGTGTATTGTTCCATGGTAAAAATCTGCTTGGACTGACGCTTCAAACGCGGTATGTCATTAAGCGATCTGACATCTCTGTCAAAAGTTATGGCGTTGCCAGATGGGTCCGTCGAATATGGACAACCCTGTATATGTCGTTAGTCCTGAATTTTCATTATTTTCTTGTAATAATGAAAATGTTGCAAAAGACCTTCACAAAGGAACGATAAAGCGTTGAAAACAAAAATTTGATATTTCAAATCGTCGATTGACAGTCCAAAACCTTAATGAACTTGCTGGAATATCGGAAAAGTCTCGAGGAAATCTCTATTGTTGCCAAAAAACGTTACATTTTATAGAGATATTGCGTTGCGTTCAAGTGTGTGAAACAATGCTCTCCGATCCTTGAATTATCTGTTGAATACCGCACCAAAGGCGAGCAGAGACCGTAAAAAATAAAAAAGAAAGCATATTTTAGACGGGTTTACCAAACTTTCTTTGTTGATTTGAGTTAAGACAGTCTTGAAGTGTGTGAGCGATATGTCCTGGTAATTTTTTGTCTTCCTGAGTTTTAATCATATTTTGCCAATCAAGGTGCACTACTCGACCTATTCTGGCCTTAAAGCTAGCTAATATACTCCTCTCTTACTCTCTTCCCAAAATTGTATAATGCCAGGTAGACAATGGAATCCTTAGCAAGTGTTCGACACGCATTGAACATGAGAATAGAATGAATTATCCTGGACTGCTGCTGGTTAACATTTGTCTGAAAGCATTTCCAAGTGACATGCAACCAAATTGCAACTTAAACGAAGGCAAAGACACCGCGCTATAATGGAGCGGGGTGTTCAGCAGAGGGGGGCGTGTCTATGTCTGACTGCTGACGCTGTTGTTGTCGTTGTTTTTGTTGTTGTCTGGTTCTATTTTGTATAATTTAGCGAAAGCGCCAGACAGCGAGCGTCCTGCCCAAAAAGGGGAGAAAACTTCTTTTTTAATGCAATTAGTGAAAGCTGAAAAACATTTAACTCACACACACACACACACACCCATATGGAGAGCCGTCCCTCTAATTGAAGCTGAAAGGAGCTGCAAATGAAGTCAACGCCAAAATGTTGTACGAAAATTTTGTGTCGTCTAAAATGCAATTACGTAATCAGCATTCACAGCCAAATGGTCGTTGACTTAAAGTGAGTTGATGATGATAGGAGGATAAACAAAAAAAACCGGCAAAAGGCATCTTCAAATCTACGTATTTATCTCAAGTGGTTTATTCAAAGGCAAAAGAACATTGAGAGATTTCCAGCCACATCCTTTTTACACACAGCATTTTGTTTGCTAGGATGCGAGATAAGATTGTGTGTGTGTGTGTGTGTGTGTTTGGCCTAATTGAAAATTTGCATAAAATCAATTTTAATTGAAAATCTTCTCTTGGCCAGGGCAAAAAGTTAAGTGAACAACTCAGTCACTCCATCATCCATCTATTCATGCACTCATTCGTTTCTTCGCTTCTTCCTTTGAGGCCAGACAAATATTGGCATTTGTGTTTCAGCCCCAAAAGATTTTACACAAGATTTCCTGTCTCTCTTCATTTATTTATGCTGGTCAGAAGTTAAACATTAAAAATTAAATTAAAACCACAAGTTCTGGATGTGCCGTTGGAGTGTCCTTTCGAGATCCTGTGTGTTGTCTGCCGTATAGCAATTAGGTAAATTTCATTATTTAATTTATACACATAAAGCCAAGTGTTGTTGGTTGCAACTGACAACTGTTGTTGTTGCATTTGCCATTAGTTATTTAGTAGCTGCAATTTGATTTTCAACAGTAGAAATAATTAGTCAGAGTCCCCAAAGGCCGAAGCCTAAGTGAAAAGGTGGCCTGCATGCAAAATAGATTGATTGATATTGATGAGTTGTTGGCCATTTTGGAATTGATGTGATTGCATAAGAGGAAATTGTCATCTTAAATGAGGAGAAATTAATGCATATTATGCAGACTACAATTTTTGGCTGTTTGAATCACAACCGATTGAGGGTATTATATTTATTTAGTATTTAATTTTGTACGAAATATAAGTTAGTTTTTGTCTTTTAAGCTGTCTTTGAAAGATCGTTTTTTCAGGGACGGGCTATCGCCATTTGTATAATTTGCTTCGTTGATGGTCCTAGTTTTTGTTTTCGCCTATGTAAGGCAGTAAAAGAATCCAAATTGATGGAGAGGGTACGAGGACCGTTTTCTTAGCGAAGATCTTTATCATTGCCATCTTCTTTGTTTCTGTGTGACCAAAAAAACTAGCAATGATTCCGCTGCTGTTGACCTATTTGCTATTAACTTATTCCTCTTACGATTTTACTAACACTTCTTATCCTTATAACATTTCTTCTTTTAACCTCTACCATTTGGAATCACTAAAATACTCATACTCCCCTGGAATTGACAACATTCCTAGTTGTGTTGTCAAAGAGTACTGTAGTTCTGGGGCGCCCATGCCCATTCCGCAAGCCACGCATTTGTTGTTTTGTAACGCAAAGGAATAGCTCGCGCGTATAGATGCCACGCACGCCATAAGCCTACATAAAGCAAAAACAAATTCATATGCGGGCTCTAAATTTTGTTGTTGTCGCGTTCTGACCTGCAACAACAACATCATATGTGTCTCTCTTCTCTCTCTCCGATATCTCTCGCAAAGCAAAGTTTTCGCTATAGCAGACGGTACGAGCCGAACTCATGCGGAGGCTTGGCGAAGAGACCAACCACATTTTCATTCGCTCCCTGGTGTTAAACGCAATTGGGTCGAGGCAGATCTGCGTAGCAACGACCACACCTACAAAATAAAATTGGGTTTCACTTTCTATTTCGTATTGTTGGTTTTGCTTGAAAAATATTTTTTGCATTTGTATTGGTTTTGACGCGCTTGTAAGCTCATTCTGCCCCTGCTGTAGTCTATATTTATAAAAGAGTTCAACTTGACTAATTAACTGACTGACTGGTGACCGTCGCACAGCCTAAACCATTGAAGATAGGAAGCTGAGTTTTTTATTGTAGTTTTATTTAATGCTGAAAGTGAGTATTAAAATCGGATTTTCAAAATTCTGTCGGGAAATGTGGAAAATTCGCGGAAAACTGTTGTATAAAATTTTTTTTGTTTTTTATCCGATAGAGTTCAAACTCATTATGTAAGATCTATATGAAAATTCAACAACAACTGCATATTAATCTTCCGGAAAATTTACCCCCCTGTGTGGAAAGTGGGTGGTCAAGGTTGTATGGGCGAAACTTTATTTTCCAGCGATTTGCTCTAACCTCATTTTCAAAATTACACTTAATAAAATATAGGAAACGGGACTTTAAAATTTTTTAAAATCTATTCATTAAGTCGGAAAATTCACGGAAACTGTTGTATGAAACTTTTTGGTTTATTATCCGATTAGATTCAAACTCATTTTCAAAGATCTATATGAAAATTCAATAATAACTGTGTACCAATTTTCCGGAAAATCCCACCCGGAAAAATCGCAAAAGCGACGGAAAAGTTTGTATGGTAAACATTTTTTTTTTCATCCGATTGACTTGACACTTGGTTTGCAAGCATAGTACGAAAAATAATTCGACACGTGTTATCCCGATTTTGAAAAACCCACCCACGAGGAAAATTGCCGGAAAATTCTGCATGCAAAAAACCATTTTTCACCTGATTGGCTTGAAACTGGGTTTGTGAGTATAGTAAGTGAAATAAAATGAAATGCGAATTTCCGATGCTGGAACATTTGAAACGTGGGTGGCTCTGCTAGCAGAATTAAATTAATAACTTTAGTAAATTAATAGATATTTTAATGAAACTTTGTACTTACGTTTTTAATTCATTTTACGTATATTCTCCAAATTTCAATGTCCTACGTTAGGTATTTCCCAAAGCTTCCCATACAAATGTAAAAAAACCATATTCATCAATATAAATGTTCACATTTTTTTTTTTTAATTTTTTAAGTGTTTTGTTTTTTAATTTACATTTTAACTAATGAGTTTGTTTTCTATTTATTATTCGCTACTATTATTCGGAATCTGAAGATTCAGAATCATTATTTAAATGTGGGAAATTTATTAGAAGACCAGCAACAAATTTATCAAATTTAATAGATTTAACCGAATTTGTTGACATTTTAGACAATGATGTTATTAGTGGATCAGAAGACACGAGCAATGCGTGCATAACATCTTCCATTGTATTAGATCTATTGTTCTTTCGAGAATGATTCTCCCGTATATTCCGGCAATCCTTATTCCTGGCTTCCAGGGCTTCTTCAGACATCATGCCAATAGGAAGACCCACATGCTTTATGATGTCTGCACCATGAATTAATATCTTATGGACAGATGATGGCATATAAAACCATGGATACAAGTCGACAAACATTTCAGCTGATTTCATGGCATATGAACTAAATGCATCGATATTGATTTCATAGCCACAAGTTAATGCACGTAAAATGACACTAAAATTAAAAATGAGTGCCTCGCTAACTCCTGTGATGCGTGATACCAAATCAGGTTGCCTGAAAATCGTCTAGCTGTATTACCATTGTTGGTGTTGCCACACCAGCCATTGGTATGTCCACTAAAATGCCCATTTCTTTCCTTAGCTCTGACTGTATTTTTAATTTTCTAGCTTCCACCCCGGCTTATCTGGCCGCGACTGATTTTTAATGGAAAGTCTGTAGGATAAATGTAAAACACATTCAAAAATCTAATCCACGCATGAAGACTAGATAAGCCATATCAATAGATCTGAGTCAACCGGGTAACGCTTCACCAAATCCAAATTGTTCATGTCTTTAGGTACTGCTCTACAAATTCCACATGTCTGTGTGGATGCTTCTGCTAGAACACCAAATGTTTTACCATCCACCATCGTCAGATGAAATTCATGGAGTATGGTATATGAGCTGGTCAGTGTTGGCTTGATCGACGTTATTTGGCTTTCAACATTGTCAGTCTCCAAAGTTATTAATTCACTTGTCTCTTTCTGACAAATGAGTTTTATGGGACGACAATAGCGGGTTGATGAAGGTCGCGTGTTCTTCCACAATATTGTCGAACCAAGCTGAACTTGTAATGGTACAAGGCAAACAGTAAATAAATGCTGATCGACCATACTTGTTTCACCATCTTGAAACTTTTGGCGATAGGTTGCGTGGCCACTGCTTCCATCGCAGCCCCATTTGTAAATTGCAGTCAAACTTCTGTTATTATTTTCCGCTGAAACATGATTTTCAACAACCTGCGAGTGCGCATTTATGATACGGCTTACCGTATGGTCTACTAAATTCTGTAGAGTTATTTCAGCAGAATAATCGGTTACTTTTAGTCCGTCTGGGTAACACATAATCTTTGCTTTTTGCAGCCTATGGTAGTTGGGGTATATATCTGCATTCCTCTCCTTGGCACTTAATCGCGTTAGCTGGTATGTATGTTTTGTGTGCCCAACATCTACATACAGTGCAAGCGCTTCTTCAGGTGAGAAGGGAACAGGTAATTTCACTGGTGTGTCCAATGACTTCTTTATTTGTTGTGCAGCACTCTCATCTGTATTTAATGTGGCAACAATTTTTGAAGCCGTTCGCATTCCAGATTTATACAAACTGGAGCTTGTAGCCACCATCAATTGTTCACAAGTTGCTTGTTTCATAAGAGTAGACACTTGTTTGATCTGCGCCTTAGGGCACAAATCACCAAAATCCTTTTTAGGCCTACCAATATCTGATGTTGACGTGAAATGATATAAAATGAGCGGCATATCAAGCCATTTCTGATTTTTTTTTCTCAAAAAACTTAGTGTTGTAATGGCAATCCTTCCATTTCACTGCAAGCCTGCTTACAAAATTAGCCAATTTTTTATTAATTTCTTTAATATCGTTGTCAGATAAGTTTATGTTCTTCAAAATTGTGCCAAATACATATTCATTTAGCACCAACAATTTCCTTGATGCGACATTTTCGCCAAGCCACATGCAAAACAGAACGCGCTTTAGGACTGACATTTCACCTAAAAAGTGCAATAGACTTAAGAGTTGGACGTAGTTGGTTATCATTTTGGACATTTTCACACCACAAGAACTCACACTTTACATAAATACTAAAATTAGCTTGAATACGATTGAATAACGTTAATTACAGTCCAATGAAGACAGTAAAACGCTCAAAAACAATTCTTGCTAAGTCAACTTACAAATAACACATTTTTAAGCTACACAGGAAAAGACGGGCCACGAACATACAATTTGTATTTAGTACATACCTTATTTTAAGGGAAACAAAAGTTATTTATATCAATATACTCAAATATATCACTTGTTTTGATAATTTAAAACGAATCACAAACAACCTCAAATCTTTGTGTAGACACGTGCCGCAAATAAGTTAAGTCTCAAAGCTCGCAGCTGATCACAGATGCACTGAAAAGCTCATTCAAAAGCTTTTTTAAGCTTTGCAGAGTGTAGCCAATTAAATAAAATCAAAACTAAACGCAATATTTATATTTAAAAAATATACTTTTATTCTGCTAGATTTTAGATTGGAGGTGAGTGGGAAGTGGGTGGGAATGGGGAGGGAAGTGGGTGGGAAATGGGTGTGAAGTTGGTGGTAATCGGGAGGGAAGTGGGTGAGAAGTCGGTGGATTGTGGATGGAATGGGGGTGGTAAGAACTCAGCAGCAAAGTCGTAACGGTGAAAAAGCGAAGTAGTAAAACGTTGATTTCAATCCTAAATAAGAAAGATAAAATTTCTGGGCTCTACAGAGGAAATAAATTTTAAGAATACTTTCAAATTTGGTAAATATATTACTCTCACGATTGACTTTAAACTGATTCTGATATTGGTTTTATACTGTTCAAGGCGCAGCGAAGCGCGACGGGCTTTTTGCTAGTTCTTTATAAAACTCTTTCATTTAGCTTTTCAATCACTTGATTCCTCCTTCTTTCCATCTGTTTGGATTTATTTCTCTGCATAACTGAAACTGAGGGGAAGCACTGTGCTTATAGCAGGCAAATAGGGCGAGTGAGTCAGTTTGCGCGCGCGTATGTGTTTGTTCGCGTGTGTAAGTGTGGGTTTGCGCATGTGTGTCTCAATTGTTCAGGGTATTTTAAAGTCGGGCTACTCGACTGCAACGTCTTAATTGTTTTTATTTTTTTAATTGAGCTACGGTATTACAAAAATGTCCACAATATTAACGAGGCGTAGCTAAACTCTCCGCTATTCCTAAATTATTTGAAGAGATTATAACCTCCACTTTGCATAGTTGGAAATCACTTCACTTGTCACAGAAATAATTTTCGTTGGTTGATCCTACCCATTCTTACAGAAAATTAAACTGCGAAATAGTGTTACAGGTATTTTGTTCTTCATATGTTTACAGTGTTGTTGGTTTAAATTATCGATACAAATAGCATAATTTCTGTGTTTAAGTTTTGTTGTTGATTTTGAAACTCTGGCTTGCAGTAACATTGTACCATTGAAATAGTACCTAAATATATTTTGTTTTCATTTTTTGGTTTACTTGGTTCATCAGTAAGCGTTACAATTAAGATAGTATCATTATGTGTTGCAGCGCAAACTTCAGTTGCCGTATTTAAATTAAATATGAGGGAATTCGAACTTGGGAATTAGAAGTGGACTCATTTATCCGATAAGCAATAAAAAATTTGTCGTTGCCTTTAGTCAGACGTCAGCAGATAGCGTCAGCCAAGCGAGTTAAGACATCACGCAGTGGCGTTCAAATCGTGCTCAGTTTATCGGCCCTGAGTTCGAGTCAGTCCAGAGTAAGAAATTTTTTTAAATTAATAACAATTTGATGTTTTTTAGAATTAGTACATAGTGTTTGCACTCTGGTGTGTGGTAACAATTTTTTAGTAGGTTGGAGCATTTTCAACCGTCATTACTGGTTAAAATCTTCTGTGCTGCTATAATCATTACCTTATGAGTTATGCCACTTTTACTGTACTTGACAGTTAGTTCAACCAAAGATTGAAATATAAAACGATTGTTCTTGGGAGCTGACATTGGATCCCAAACAAAAAGAAAACCAAGACCAAACCATGATCTTCTCCTTTTTAAACTTGATCAATTTACATTACAAGAAAACCCAAGACCAAACGCCGCCAGGGTTTTTAGTCTACTCTACCTTATATACCTTTCAAATTTTGTTGGTTGTTGTGCAGTTTTCTTTGTTAGGCTTCCTTAGTTAAAAAGACTTTTTCAAAACGTGAGCATATTTTTTTGACAGCCTTTATTTTGTCCACTTTAATAAATAAATAAATCAATAAATAAACAAGTGCTAATTCAGTATAACCTACCTGGAGCCCTTTTAAATAAAGCAAAAAGAGATTCTTTAAAATACAGCTTACTTGGCTATACAGCCGACTGAAAAATCCTTATGTTAAAACCTAACGTTTTGAAAATCATTAAAAGTCCAGACACACACAAACAGACCGAGAATTCTTCAAATTAGCTCTCAAAGCAAAGTCTTGGCAATTGACTTGTAGTTTTCGTTGTTGTCCAAATATTTGTCACTTACATTTTCAATAAATGTCCAGAAACCTCATTGAAGTCAATTCCCTTTGCCAGCTCATTTGCATTGCATTCACCGGGTGTTTACCCAAGTGAGTAGCATTCGATAAGTTGGCATTGAAAACAAACTTCAGGTTTCAGCTGCAGACAGTAGAACATGCTTCATTTAGCCAAGTGATGAAGGAATGATGAAGCAGGAGGAGGTGGTGAAAGGAGGTGGCGTGGAGGGTTGCAAGACAAACAACAATGGCACGCACTGATTTGGCCATGCACTGGAGACTGGGGGACTTTGGCCAAGACAGCTGACAACACTTGAGCTTTGATTGGCTGGAAGAGAGCGACAGACTGGGCAATTAGCTGAGCGAAGGTCCAGTCCAACTCAAGCGGTGAATGCCTCACTAAGTGCATGAATAAATAACCTAAAGGATGGCTTACCTCTCTATCCTCCCAGCCAAACACATGTTAACAACTTGATGGGGGAGGACTCACGAGTAAATGCAAATTCAAAAGGCAAATAAAATTATTATTCAAATTTTTTGGCATGCCCCATGAGCGTTAAACTAACAGCCTTCAACAATGGACAACAACAAGTTGGGGACAGGAGTTGACTACAGAGAACAGTTGACAGGGCCCAAACCACTTGAAAGGGAACTTCATCAAAAGTCAGCAGAAACTGTATTTCAGAAAGCGGAGGGTGAGGAGGGCTGCCACAAAGTTGTCATGTTGAAATGAAGTGATCAACTGGAATGTGCAATGACTGATGACGGGGCTTAGAAATGTGATGCAGACTTTAAGACAACAAAGTGGTTGAGTCTAATGAAAATAGTGTGAATATTGAATACTTTTTGGATTTCTTATTGGAAACAAAAATGTTCTTCGATTCTAAAAACTCATAGTTAATGTCAAAAATTTGCATACTTTTTTATAGATGAAAATAATTAAATTAAACGAGAGAGCAAAGCTAACTTCGTCTATGCCAAAGTTTTGAAAAATCTCGCTTCAACGGTACCGAATATTTTAGTAGGACGAAAATTTGATTTCAGCGTCACGTGACGCTGACGTCAGCATACTTTGTGGTTGTTTTAGCAGAGTGTCCCAGGGGCAGAGGAGTGAAAATGGGCGGAAAGAGGAGGAAAACTGGGGGAAGAGTGAAGGTAGCTGAACAGTGACTAAACAGTAACTTGACAGTGACCAAACTGTGACTTGACAGTGACTTGACAGTGACTAAACAGTGACTTGACAATGGCTAAACAGTGACTTGACAGTGGCTAAACAGTGACTTGATAGTTTCTGAACAGTGACTGAACAGTGACTTGACAGTGACTAAACGGAAATTAAACAGTGAATTGATAGTTACTCAACAGGGACTAAGCAGTGACTTGACTGTGACCAAGCATTGTCTGGACAGTGTCTAAACCATGATTTGATAGCAACTAAACAGTGACTTGACAGTGACCTAACAATGACTTGACAGTATCTTAACAATGTTTTGACAATGTCTTAACAGTGACTTTACAGTGACTAAACTGTGACTTGACCGTGACCAAACAGTGACTTAACGGTGACTTGACAGTGGATAAACAGTGACTTGACAGTGGCTAAACAGTGACTTGAAAGTGACTTGACTGTGTCTTGACAGTGGATAAACAGTGCTTAAACAGTCCTTAAATTTAGCATCATTTTTACATAAAAGCCTCGTGAGTGCTTACGACACTCATCCCTCCTTTTTATAAAGCTATTGATTCTTCTGATCCATTTACATACGGTATTTTTTAAGTGAAAGGCAAAACAAATTAGAGAAAACTCCTGCCGGCAGAAGTAAAAAATGTTTTTAAACGTCCTCCTCCCCCGAACTACGAAACAATCTTGTCAGATATAGAAAACTAATATTTGGACTTCGCTGACGATTCTGATTATTATCTAGAAATTGAATTAGTGATAAAGAAAAATAAACCAATATGTCAATAAAATTTTAAGTTAATACCTACAATATGTTTATACTCTGTACCGAAGGTACAGGGAGAAGGAATCATTTCCGACCCCATAAAGTATATCAGGGGTGCCACAGAATTCACTAGCGATTTGGCTTCTAGCGATTTGCCAAATCGCTGAAATATTTTCGCCATGCCACAGAACTTCGAGCGATTTCATGTTTTAAGCTAGTTCACAAACCCTTTCGAACTTGACTGCATAGGGTAGACACCCCGAAAGTGCAAATTAGATTAAGACTTTAAAAGCGGTTTTATTAATATTTTGAAATGTAAGCTATTCCTTTTTTTAACACAATAAACTTAATTTTCTTTAACTGAGTTAAATATTTCTTATTCCCCACACAAAAATTCAAATTTTCCGCCCGCCAAAATAAAAATGATACCTTGCAACTCTAGCTGCTGTACGGATACGAGAGAACGGCGTACGTATATGAAGGCAAGAGTTTTGCTTTAATTTAATAAATCCCTCTCGCACGACAGATGGCAATCGACGATTAAGGGAAGAAGCAAATCCGTAAGAAGAGGCTAGGAGTGCACCCGTCTTTGATCCGCATAGGACCGTCTTTCTAAGTCAGACGATATACGTAGGCAAAATCATTAGGGTAATGATGCTGTGCTCGAAAATAACATTGGGCCGGACACGCATTATTAAATGCAAGCAATCGGAGGAAAGGTTGGTCAGACTAAAAGTCAGTGCTTTCCAAGCTGCAGCTGCAACTTCCATGTCGCCCATTGTGGCATTGGGGGCCAAGTCTTTAAGCTCCTTCATTAAAGCCAAGCAAATTTCGCTCTGGACATCTGTTCGATGCTTTCCCCTTTATAATTAATTTTATAAACAATTTCGGAAGAATAATAAAAGCCAACATTTGAGCGGCATCTCGTCATTACTATGGCGCCGGCGTTGCCACTATATTCAACTCAGATTGACAGCAAACGACTCACAAATTGCACAATAATAAAGCAAAATTTATTTTGCTTTTTTTATTTTTATGTCTAGTTTATTGCCTATATTGACTCGATAATGGGTGCTTTCAAATGTGGTACCCACTATCGCGGTTTTTCGATGCATGTTACCATCTCTTGAGGACTCATTTTATTGGTCAGCATCTCAATATGTTTAAAATCTTACAAAATTCCATCGAGTGGTTTTCAATTTATTCCATTTTCTAAGTTAGACCTCTATGGGCGGGGTACTAACCGCTTGTCCATTGGAGGCGGGAATTTGGTAAAACAATTGTGCTGACTCCCTTCATCTTTGGTGAATTTTCCAAAATTTTAGCTCTCATATTTTTTTAACCAGCAACAGATGTTGTAGTTGTGTGTTGCTAGTATAAATGTGCCCATTAAACGCGAACTTGACGTGCTGAAGAAAAACTGGGTATGAGTGTTGCTACCTGATGCCTCTAGTTTCTAAAATATATTTGCCCCCCCACCACTATTTTGAGTGTTCCACAGTGTATTATTTACAAATTGAACACCCTTGAAGACACAATAAGCCCTATTTTTATTAAAATGCATTTTTAAGGTCTTTTTAAGCAAATCGCCAACTCAAGATTGCGCGATTTGCAAATCACTCGAAAACATGCTCTGTGGCAGGGCGAAATCAAATTCGAGCGAATTTAGAGCGAAAGTGAATTCTGTGGCACCCCTGTATATATTCTTGATCAGCATCAACAGCCGAGTCGATATAGCCATGTCCGTCTGTCCGTCTGTCAGTCCGTCTGTCCGTCCGTATGAACAAACAGATCTCAGAGATGGTAAGAGATAGAGGTTTGACATGTATGGGACAAATGCTACTTATACTTGCAGGCAGATCAAGTTTATTTTCAATTTTTGGCACGCCCCCTCCCGCCCCCACAATTTTGAAGAAACGTCATATCTCCCACAGTTTTGTAGATAGATGATTTGTACCTTCTAGAGATAGTTAGTCATTAGGAATATGTATCTATTTGCCGAAGGAATGATAAAGATCGGATGAGCGGTTCTCAAGTTATGATCAATTAAGTGAATTACCGCCCGCCATCCCCTCCCACCCACTCACAACCAACGCACAATCTTAGAGAGAGAGAGAGAGAAAAGAGAGAGGGGGAGAGAAAGAAACTCAGAGATGAGCGCAGCAGCAGCTCTGCATTTATCTCTTACTCTAGGTACAGAGTATAATTATAGTCGGGCTTGACCGACTTTCTCACTTGTTTTTCCTAGGGCGTTAGAGGAGGGGTTGAAACTGTGATTTTATTGAAAAAAAAAAGAGAAATTCTATATTAATATTTCACATTTTTGTTCCAAATTTTAAACATCTAGCTTTAAAGTTTGACTTAATGCAGAAATTTCGAATTTTTGCCAATAATGCACCGCACAGCCTAGAGGGGGCTTATGGGGAAACTGGTTTAACTTGACGAACCCAGTGCGAGACTGGATTACTGTTGGTGACGGACCGATGCACCCACAGCTGTTGGCTAACGTGAGCGGTAAACTTTTCATTATTTTCATGGGGCTGGCGCGTCATCAAAACAGCTTTTATATAGCTAGTTCGAACCAAGTAAAAAGTCGGTCAAACCGGTCTATAATATTTACAATGATTTCTGTAAAGATTGAGTTGAAAAATTGTGTGATTTATATCGATTGCAATCCGGACTAGAACCACGTCCTAAGACACCTAGTTGAAGCTTTTGGCATGGCCTCTTAACTCGCTGCGCAATCGGCCGTCACGTTTTAGGCGGCACCAGTCGCCGTATAAGAACTATAGCTGGCAGAAATCTTGACTGTGATGGCTATTCGACGGTGATTTCTGCCAGCTGAGTTCTTATACTGCGACTGGTGGTGCCTAGAAATGACTGAGGATGGCGCAGCGAGTTAATAGAAGAATTTTTATTTTGAAATCGAGCTAGATTCGTTTTTCAATTTGGTTTTTATAGTCAAAGGGAGTGAGAACATGTAACTGACCGGAAGTGAGCTAAGAGAATCAAGAAATTACATTCCTACCGTACTTTCGACATTCTTGATTCAAGTATGAAAATCTCTATCTCTTCTTCTAAGCCACAATCGCTTATAAGCAAGCCTCCAAAAAACTTTAAACTACAAAAAGTCGAAGTTATGCCATCCTCTTTTTCTGTAGTTTTAAAAGTCTTTATGGGCCACAACTTTCCCCCAGTTTGCTTCCTTTAAGGATACATAACATGTTTCGCATCCAAGCCTCACGCATCCAAGTTCACGAATAAGCCAAAGTTCTTAAAAAGTTGAGCTGATCTAAAAATCTGTTCAAACTCCATATGGCAGCCATGTAAAGTGTCAATCACAGTTACCGCAGCCCACGGTCTTAGCCCCCCTTTTGGAAATTCTATTTGATTGTTTCACAGGCTCGCCACATTCAAACCCATTAGCTTAGCCAAATGTCCTTTCCCACAGCAGAAAAAATGTAAAAACAACAGCAAAAACAAACGCTAGACAACAAAAGGTTCGTCTTCATGCTGCTACAGCGGCAGACTAAAAACCGTTACGCCCACAAATCACGCCCCCTACAACGTAACCTCAAACCAGAGAAGAAAACCAAGTGGCCAAATTGAATGGCAAAAAAAAAAAATGACAAGAATTTTACAGCTAGTCAATTATGGACAAGGCAACGGCAGCAACAGGGAAGACCCACAACAGCAGCAGCAACAACAAGCAAAAGCAAAAGTTATTGTTGTTGCTTTCGTGTTTGTAACCAAAACGCGCATTTTCCAGGCGATTGGCAGTAGAAGCAAAAAATACGAAAATAAAAGTTGTAAGCCGAATAGAGAAGGAGAAGGTGGACAACAAGGCGGGGCAAATCGACATATTGACAGACTAAATGGAGTTGTGGGTTTTGAGTAGTAAATCAAGTTAGGCACTCGCACTGGACCACCACATTGGGTGTGGAAGGGGAAGAAAGGTGGTGTAGAGGCAAGGTGGAACAGGAAGCTGCCCTGTAAACAGTTGCAAGCCCCGTGCATAAGCGAAAATTGCATACTGCAGAGAATTTTCGAATGCAAAAGAAAACACAACAGTAAAATAAAACTTTCTTTTGTGTTCACAACGAATTTGTGACACGCTTTTTGTTCAGCCTATATGTAAGTTACTGTTAATCGCCATTTTCATCCATGCCATTAAGTATGGCATTTCGGTATTTTTATACCCTGTACCCAAGGGGATCATGAAGTTGTGCAAATGTACACTCAGAAAAGAAACCGCTATAAATGTACCGAAAATGTGTATTTTCTTATTCAATAGTAGGGTAAAACCGTTTTTCTTGTACCGAGAATACCGGGCTTATTTAAAAAACGTATTTTTTAGAACGCTTTTCTAATTTTAAGAACTCTCCGTTCTTGTTTTTAAACTGATGAAGACCGTTCTGGAAAATCCAGACAAACATATATAAACCACATTAAAGATTGTGGTGGGATTTTGTGTAGCGTTTTCTGCACACTTCACATGTTGAAATGAGAAAGCTAAACGCGGCGTCACAGAGAAAAATTAATTTATTGTGTGTATTTGTGTGGCTCGCGCCGAGTATATTTTTTTTTCAGAAGGCACACTCGCGTGCAGAAAAGCTACACAAAAGTAGTGGGTTGAAAATCCCGGACGAAACGTGTAGAAATCCTACATTCTCGTGTAGCTTTTTAATTTTTTTTTACAAATTTATATTTTGTTTAGTTAGTCTGGTAGATTTGAAATCCCGGCCCCTTGGACTGAAACACGATTGAACTGATGTTTTAGACGTCTCCGCCACGTCACGCGTGAAAGGCAAGGCCTCTAAGACATTACTTGTATTGAATCTGCTAAAGGCACAATCCAATATTTGCTTACTTGTAATTCTCAAGTTCTAATTCAACGCAATCGCTATTTATATACAGGCAACATAAATTCGCGCACGATTCATGTAGATTTTCAACACGCAGCGTTTAGATTTTGTAAATCCAAACGTACATTTAGAAATGCCACACGTCGCGTGCTGCTATAGAAAAAATATAAGAATTCAGTACTTGATGTGGAGCTAAATTTTTCGTGTAGAATTTCCACACGTGCGTTTCAATATCCAAACATTAATGTAGAAAACCTAAGCGTCGTGTGGTATTCAGATAACTGCATGAAAAAGTAGCAATTATTTGGGGAAATGAGCTGATTTTCTAATGTCATGGTGGATTTGGCCTTTGCACAAGCAGCATTTAACTTTTCTACATTTGCATTTTAGATTTTTATTTCTACACGTCTTTTTTTTTTTTTTTTAGTTTTAAATATATATATTTTTTATTTAGACACCTTAAGGCTAAATGTTACAATTTTCTATTACTAGTTGAAGTAACTTATAATTGTAGGGAAAGATTATTCTACGTTTTATTTTGTTGCATGTTTGGAGTTTGTTGTTGTTGTTTGTAATTAGTTGTCAGATTTTAACTCTAATATTATGTGTATTTTAACAGTTCTGGATTTTAATTACAATTGTGTTTGGCTTAGTTTAATCAGTTATTTTATTTATTATTTAAAAATTAAGAGTAATATTTAATTAATTTTAGGTTTGTAAATGTTTGGAGTTTGTTTTGTTTGTGATTATATCTAACTTTAGCTCTAGTAATATATGTATTTTAAAACTTATTTGAATTTTAAATTTGTTTGTGTTTAGCTGTTTAACTGTTTTACCTAGAATTAAGAATGTTGTTTTAGTAATTTTAGGTTTTGTAATGGGATTAAGGGGTAATTGGTTTTTGATGATTGTCTATCCAGTAATTTGTAGTTGTAGTTGTGTGTTGGCTGTTCGACGCATTTGTTTGGGCTAAATCCTTCGATCGTTAGTCCCTGGTCGTATCCTTTTGAGCCTACGTCTTGCCCTGATCCCGTTGTTCCTGCGCGTTCGGAGTAAGCGCCTGGCGGGTTGTTTGGGTGTGTGGCGACCTTATCCAAGTACCTCGCTGCTTGGTTGTTGATTGTGTCGCCAACCATCGGGACGCCACACTCTCTCTCGATGTCTCGAGTACGGATGAACCACTCCGCTCCAGTGATGATCCTCCTCCGGGATTTTGGCTGGAAGACCCTGATTTTGTTCAGGTGGTCTTCGCGGCGATGCCGTATACCTGGACTCCGTACCTACAAATCGGTGCCAGGATCACTTTGTAAATGAGGACTTTATTCCTCGCCGAGCTTGTTGTTGGCGTTGAGTAGCCAACTCATCCTCTTCACCTTGGAGTGGGTTGCCTTAGCAACTTCACGGCGGCATGCTGCTTGAAAGTTAGCCTCTTATCAAGTATCACCCCTAGATACTTGTGCGCGCCCGTAATTATTGGGGGAGGAGCTCTCCATGCAGGAAAACGCCAGGGCGCTAACTGTCCTCAGGGTGTGCGTGACAGATACGCACTTATCGGGGTTGATGGAATGTTCCATCGGCCCGCTTGATTCCTCAAATGGTTGAGATACTCCTGCAACATGTCTGTTGCCGAGTAAACTTTTCTATCATCGCTCCACCATTGCTGTGTCGTCGGCGAATGTAATAGCGGATGGAGGAGTCCTGCGGCTCCTCAATCGGTATGTCCACTTAGCAGTGGGCATATCTGCAGTAAATAAACTGTAGAGAGTTGGCCCCAGAACGCTGCCTTGAGGTACTCCTGCTCGAATCCTCTTCTTCTGGGATGCAATGCCATCCTGGACAACTTTAAATATCCTGTCAGACAGAAACGATCTGACGATCAAGAAGAGTTGGGGATTGAGCGTTCCCTTCAGCTTGGCTAGTAAGCCATCATGCCAGACGCGGTCAAATGCCTGTTGGATATCAAGTACGCTGCCACAACGTACTCCCTTGGCGTGGAATCCTTCCAGGACGAAATTGACCACTCTGTGCAGCTGTTCTGGGTACCACCATGTCCCAAACGAAATCCGAACTGGAACTTTGGTATGCTCCTTTTGACGGCTGGGGTCTCCAAGATCCTTCGTAATAGGCACCTCTCCAGCAGCTTGCCAAATGCTGGGAGGAGGCTTATAGGCCTATACCAGCTCATTTCGGGGCTTACCAGGTTTATGCAGCATGATAATGTTGGCATTCTTCCAAGCACTGGGAAAGTAGCTGAGGCGTAGGGCTGAGTTGAAGAGGAGCAACAGAAACAATATCGCCTTGCGAGGGAACAGCTTTATTGTCCTGTTGTCAACTCCGTCTTCACCAGGTGCCTTGTTGCTCTTAAGCGAAGTAATTTCGCTCTTCACCTCTTCAAAAGTGATGGGCCGAACTGGCAGCGCCATCTGAAGAGGGACGTCCAGTGCTTCCTTGACCAATTGAAGTTTTTGTATACACAGAGAAAACTAAATTGGCTACACGTCGCGTGTAGCTTTTCTGAACGTCGCGTTTGGCTTTCTGAATTCTACAAGCAGCGTGTGCAATTTAACAGGGCGAAATACGTTGCGTTTAGGTTTGACGTTTCTACAAGCGCCGTGTAGCCAATTTAGTTTTCTCTGTGTATACAAAAACTTTTTTTCAGCCCTATCTTGTGTATGGCAGCTATACTATATAGTTGTCCGATATTGATAAATCTAGGTGGAATTATGTGAAATCATAGAATACTTATAAATACGAGGGTTGGGAGCGATAACATTGAAAACAAAAAAGTTTTTCTCACTAGAACTACTTTTTCAACCGATCATTCCTATGGCCGCTATATGCTATAGTCATCCGATCCGGCCGGTTTTGACAAATGTGCAGCGTATATGTACCAAAAGACTTCGTGCAAAGTTTGGTTACGATAGCTTTAAAACTGAGGGAGGAGATAGCATAGAAACAGACGGACGGACAAACGGACGGACAGACGGACGGACAGTCGGACGGACAGACGGACGGACTAAATATTAAATTTAAGTTTTATTGTTGTTGCAGATCACTGAATTGATGAAGACTGCGTTCGCCTACTTACCTCGATGCAGCTCAACTTAATTGTGCCGAAACAATTTTTCGGTGCTTAAGTAATTTTTGAGCACAAGCTAATCAATTTAAATAAATCGGTAAGTGGAGTGGAGAAATGCTTTTGAAATCATTAGTCAGAAGTCAGCTCGAGAACAAAGGCGAACACGCTCATTCTTACTCTGTGTGATAGTTTTCGATTGTGTGGGAGCGAAAGAGCGTTAAAAAGAACTAAGAATTTACGCATCTTGACTAATACCCTATTTCCACTGAACATATGAAGCTTCATTTCATGAAATGATGAAAAATGATATCATTTCTTCCATACGAATTGTCACTTCATTTTGGCTTTCATTTCTATCATTTTCTCGAAAATGATGACAATTGCCCCGAAAAGTAGGCGTATTTTTGCCTAAAATATAAATAGGTAAAAAATTTACTAAAAAATATGTTGTGTATTTAGCTTTCTGCTGATAGTTTAGGGCGATGGCAATGCGTTCGCCACAGGATTGCTCTCCTGAGGGGGTATGTCTTTCTTTTTTGCTAAATATTCCAAAAAGTCCACGCAAGTTTGAAATTGCCGCCTGTTATTTAAAACAAACAAAGCAGCTGTTTTTGTCAAAGTGTCAAAATGATGACAATTTGTCAATGGAAACGGCTTCATTTTTAGAAATGAAAATGATAAGAAATGAAGCCAGTGGAAATAGGCTATAAAACGCTTCTCCGTACACTGCTTGACACTTTTGTTTTCGTGCTTTTAATTACACTAGTTTACAGCCAAAAATACCCATTTGTACTGAAATTTTTTTTGGTGAAGTTTGGAATGGTGATCTCAAAAATCGATTTCAAAATTTTTTTGGTGGTCCGTTTTCGATATGAATTTTTTTTACCTTTTCAGTAGGTGCTCTGACATTTTCAGCCATATCTGACTTCATAATTGTCATCGATCAACAAGATGAATCGAATGGCAATTGAACTTTTAGTAATTGCGTAAAGCATTGTATTTAAATCAGCTTAGTGGATACAATAAACCAAAACATTTCAAAATATTCAATTTTTTCCTCAAAAACGCAAGAAATTTCATTTTTAAACGCATAGAAAAAATATAAAAAAATCCAAAATATTATATTTTTTTTAAATCATAATATCGCACTCTACGAAAAATACCAGATAACGATTATCAAAATCTATGAACAAACACAGGGAGCTGTGAGCAATTTGGTGCAAAAAAATGTGGTCTTGTCGTGATTATTCATAAATAAATTTCTGTTTGCTTTGACTTTTGTTCGGTTCTTGATTATCTTTTTGTTCTGGCTTTTCGCTTACTTCATAAAGTTACCAAACGACGAAGAAAAATACAAGTTTATTTTTGTGAACACACAAAATACTCAAATTTGACACGATTGACACGATTTTCCTCACCAATACCTTATTTTCTTCATAAAAGTGCGATTCTTAAGTAGAAAAAAATAAATAATTTTTTTGGATTGGAACAAAAAATTGAATTTTTTGATATGTTTTGGTTTATTGTGTCCAAACTACTAAGCCGATTTAAAAACAAGGCTCTACGCAATTACTAACATTTCAATTGCCTTTCGATTCATATCTTTTTAGACTCTATCTGTCAATTAAGAAATCAGATATGGCTTAAAATGTAAGAGCACCTTCTGAAATTTTGGATTTTGGGAGCACTTCTTTGTGAAATTATTTGCGACCACTTGGCTACTAACGCCATCGTATTAAAACCAATAAGTTTCAATTAACTGCAATTTAAATAGTTAATCTATTTCTCACAGAAGTGAAAGTATATTTCTTTACATATATCGTATTGCTGAAAATAGTTATAATTCCATATTATAGGCCGCACCGGAGGAATCAATTCCTTCCTTATCAAATATAAATATTCTTGATCGGCATGATGGGCTGAGTTGATATGGCCATGTCGTCCGTTTGTCGCTTTTTATGCAACCTGTTCCGTCAGTTTCAAAAGAATCGTAACTAAAAATAACATGGAGTCATTATATGTTTAATGGACAGCAAACATTCCTTATGTGTTTTTTTTGGCGAAGTCGGATCCTTTTAGTTATTCAGCATGAATAAACTTGTTAATCCTCCTAAACATGATTTTAAGAAATACAGGGTTGTCCATATTCGACGGACCCATCTGGCAACGCCATAACTTTTATGACATACCGCGTTTGAAGCGTCAGTCCAAGCAGATTTTTACCATGGAACAATACACGCCACGCGAGCGCTCTGAAATAGTTGAAATTTACATTCAACAGAACAAGTCAATTGTGAAAACTCAACGTGCTTTTAAAAAATTTCACATTTTCACATTTCACATTGAATGGGACCGTAAATAAGCAAAATTGCCGTATTTACACCACTGAAAATGCTCAGGAGATTCAAGAAGTGCCTCTTCATGACGAAAAAGTCACAGTTTGGTGCGGCGTTAGTGCGAAAACGGTCATTGGGCCGTTTTTCTTCCAAAATGAAAATGGCCATGCTGTTACCATCAACCAGGAGCGTTATCGCGCTGACCAATTTTGTGATGCCAATTATTCGTAGAAAGCGTATGAGGCAGTTCTGGTTTCAACAAGACGGCGCTCCCCCAGTAAGAGCACCATTTAAGCCAAGTTAAGGAGACAATCCTCCGTGTGCTGGCGGCTACCAAAATGTTTGGGGCGTTAGTGAGGTATGTGTGTCCGTGTCCGTCTGGGGGGCTGTCGTGGCAGCTTTTGTTGTCTGTCAAGCGGAGTGGCCAAATATGGTTGTTAGATTGCCAGAAGAAGCACGAAGGCGAAACAGCAACATGCAGAAGAAGCATTTGCATATTTTTGTTTTTGTTTTCCAGTTTTCCTTGTTCGTGTGTGTGTGTGTGTGTGTGAGTGTGTTGCTCTTGCCTTCCTCCAGGGACCTGTCTTGGTCACTCTCTGGCGTTGGCAAGTGCCATTCATTGGGCAGGAAAAGAGTTGTTTGCCTTTTGCCAGTTTTTTGCTGAAAATCAAAGGCAAAGTTCGTTTATTGGATTGGGGGGAGTCTTTCGTTCGTTTGTTGTTGTTGTTGTTGTTGCTGTTCGTGGGGCTGTCCCGCGAGACAGCTTAGTGCAGTTGTTGTATTGTCTTTGAGTTTTTAACGAATTTCCCTCCGTTTGTTTGCACGCAAATATGAAAATCACAGCAGCCAATTGTTGTGGAAAATGTATGTTTAGCCTGTGGACAAGGCTGCAGAAATCCCACACAAGCACACACATAAACTGGAACTCTTCCTCATCATCATCCTGGTTCCCACTTGAGGGAATATTTATGCAAAATTCTCGTTCCCGCCTTGTTGGTCCATTCATTCGCATTGCCATTCATGGTTCACAGTCACATTTGATCCATAAAACATGAGCCGATTTGGATTTTGATGGAAATGAGTGCTGGGAGCGGCAATGAGGGCTTTTTGACCAGACAAATGTTTGCTGATAGCTGGTTGTCTGTCAAAATTTGTGTAGGTGCAACCATTGTTGCCATTCGGAATCAAGTGGCAAGTGCAGAGATTAAATTGGAATCATTTAAGTGGTAAGAGTAAGGTCGCGTATGATAAGTGGAATTGGGTCGAAAATAAATTGAAATGCAAAATTAGTCTAATGGATTAGTCTCTTTTAATAAAACAGATTTTTTTTGTTGTGTTTGTATTGAATGGGTACGAGCCGTATAAGAAAATACAAACAATAAACGGAGTAAAGCAAGAATGCCTTATGCAGGGAATCCAGGCGAAACAACAAACGGAATTTTTAACCGATATAACCGAATCAAACCGACACCGTAAAGAAACCCGTACCCGAGACTGTAACTGAAACCGAAATGGATTTTACTTTGGCTAACGATAACCGAAATGAAACCGGTAATCACAATGATTATTTTGTAACCAATTGTAAGCGATCCGTCATCGAACAATTTGGTTTAATGATCGTTACGTAACTAAAACCGATATTTCTTTGGGCTTTAATTTTTGGACTTATATGATCTGTGCGCAGATGATATTGTGAGCGGAAAGTCCCTTAACCCCATAGCAAATGATCAATAAACTCGATACATACTGCATATTTTGCATTAATCAAAGTCCGATATGATTATGTTGATGGTGGTCGGTAGACTGGCGGCATCAGAGAACTGGACGTTTCAGAAGGAACCGGTTACTATTACTAGGGTACTATCAGAGTGTAAATATCTGGGGGTTATCCTGACTCATAGAATGAGTTTTAAAAATAGAGGAAAGCTAACTTCGGCTGTACCGAAGTTTATATACCCTTGGAGCATGATATATGCTGCCAGTTTGATATATGGCTATACGATATATTCATCAAAAAAGTTTTTCTCACTAGAACTACATTTTGGACCGATCGTTCCTATGGCAGCTATATGCTATAGTCATCCGATTTAAATCAAACTTGACAAAATGTATGGCAGCTATACTATATAGTTGTCCGATTTTGATAAATCTCAATGAAATTATGTGAAATTATAGAAAACTTATAAATACGGGGGTTGGGAGCGATAGCATTGAAAACAAAAAAGTTTTTCTCACTAAGACTTTTTTTCAAACCTATCTTTTGTATGGCAGCTATACTATAGGGATTTGATAAAAGGATATGGAAATAGAAATTATAAATACGGGGGTTGGGAGCGATAGCATTGAAAACAAAAAAGTTTTTCTCACTAAAACTACTTTTTCAACCGATCGTTCCTATGGCAGCTATATGCTATAGTCATCCGATCCGGCCGGTTCCGACAAATGTGCAGCGTATTTATACCAAAAGACTTCGTGCAAAGTTTGGTTGAGATAGCTTTAAAACTGACGGAGGAGATAGCATAGAAACAGACGGACAGACGGACAGACGGACGGACAGACGGACATGGCTGTATCAACTCAGCTCGTCATGCTGATCAAGAATATATATACTTTATGTGGTCGGAGATGTTTCCTTCTGTGCGTTACAAACATCCGGACAATTTTAATATACCCTCTCCAAGGGTATAAATTCTGGGAGAGGGGAAAACCAACGTTTATCGACGCTTTGCGACGCAGCGAAAGTACAAGTCAAAAAAATTGTGGCACACGCGTAAAAAAAAAAGGATATAACACACATATTTAATACTGCATTAATGACATCAACTTTCCCACATGTCTGGAAAGCTGCAAAAGTGTTACCGATTCCAAAAAGCAATAACGACTACCGACCCATCTCAATCCTATCTTTCTTATCAAAAGCATTTGAACAAATCCTGGCATCACAAATAAGTAGCTTTATGGAGCGGAATTCACTCCTAAATGACAAGCAGTCGGGGTTCAGGAAAAAGCGAAGCTGCACCACTGTGTAACGAAAACTTCAGAGGATATTCGTCGTAGACTGGACAATAGCCACGTGACACTCTTAACATTGTTGGACTACAGTAGAGCATTTGATATGGTACGTCACAAAATACTGTGCGCAAAGTTAAACAAACTTTACAATTTCTCCGATACAGCAATAATACTCTTGATATCATATCTTAGTGATAGACAACAGGCGGTAGTCACAAAATCTGAATTCTCTTCCTTTCTGACATTAAATTGTGGGTGTTCCACAAGGTTCCGTCCTTGGAACCTTACTATTTTCCATATATGTTAATGTCCTGCCAAATGTCTTGTCTAAATGTGAAATTGAAATGTATGCAGATGACGTCCAAATGTATGTGAGTGCTCCGTTAACAAATATTAGTGAATGCGTCCATCATTGTAATAATGAACTGGAGCTATTCAGCAAATGGGCTAATAGCAACGGTCTTAGAATAAACCCAAGTAAGTCCAAATGCTTGGTTATTTATAAAAAGAAATATGACACGAGCAGCCTGCAGAAGTTGAAGATTGAGGGAATTATTATTAAGTATACTGAAAAGGCAATAAATTTAGGGTTTACAATTAATGCAACGTTAACATGGGATGACCATATAAGTAATGCGACCGGGAAAACATATGCTCTAATTAGGGCTTTAAATCTGACGAAGCAATACCTGCCCACACATATAAGAGACCTGATTGCTAAAGTACATATAATTCCATCGCTGCTATATGGGGTGGAAGTTTTCGGAAGTTGTAGTGCAAGTAGCAAAAATAAGCTTAATGTTGCATTTAATAACATCGCCAGATACATATATGCCAAAAATCGAACCGACCACATATCACAATTTGCAGAGCGAATATTTAATATGCCTCTAAACTCATGGATTAGCTTACGAGTGTTGATCTTCCTGCACAAAATAATTAACTCCGGTGAACCTTCCTACCTGTATCGAATGCTTAACTTTGCTTCTTCTCATAGGACAAAAAATTTAATCCCGACAAGAAATAAATTAACCACATCTGACTTGCACTTCTTCCCTAATGCTATTCGCTTATGGAACCAGCTACCTAACGAATTTAAAACAATTAGAAGCGCGCCCGTCTTTAAGAAATCGATTCAAACCTACCTGCAGCAATAATTTTCGTTTTTCTTTCCTTTCTCGAAATTTATCTGTATAATTTATACTTTTCGTTTTAGTTTCATAATTTATGTTAAATAGTAATATTACGTTAATAATTCCATCTAATATTGTTTTTGAAAATTGTCATAGTGATTAGTGCTTTCAAAAAAGTCCTGTACTTTTACCACAAAAGAAATATCAAAAAAAATACAAATACAAATAATCACAGGCGAAAAAAAACCAAACTTTTTAAATTTTTTTTTTTTAAACAAAGCCAAAAATATCTTTTCAGCATATAACCAAAAACACACCATATGTAGATACCGAATCTCAAACAAACTTTCTTTTTTTGATCAAATGTCATCTCCCAAGAACAATCGCTTTTTGTGTCACTTACGTCATCTATCATATCTATAAATCTTTAAAAATTTGAAACCTAATATTACTCACAAAAACTTTTATACTACAGGAGTATCCTAGTAAATATTTCTGCATATCGTGCCATATTTCTGATATACGCTCATCTATAAGTTTTTTCTCTATGAGATTGTCTTTGTTAAATGAAAAGCCGGGTTCGGGGTGTAAGCTGTTTCATTGGATTTTATTTTGCTCATTGCTTGAGTATCGTTCATCTGATCTTTTTCATTCCGAGTTCGATTTCAGTGCCTGTTTATTGGCATTAAAATACTAAATTCACAACAAACGACTTAACCCTTAGTTGGCTTATCTCTAATTCTGTTTATTTTCTACCGCATATAGTTAGATGGTTTAACCCAAGAACTTAGATCTGCTTCTTCTTTCCTCGTTGCTCCGTTTTGAGACCGCGCAGGCCTCACGATTCGCCAGGACACGCTTGCTACTCGCAAAGCTCGCCGGCTCTCGTTTTAAACGCACCGTTCGAGGTCTGTTGGATATGGGTTTCCTGACAGGAGGCAGAGATGGCCGCCTATCTCTGGCACACGATTCGCCCGGACAGTGTCTGGCGGACATGCTTGCCAAATTCGCAAAGCACCCCGACTCTCGTTTGTCCCGAACTCTCGCGCTCTGACGTTTACTCGACTCCTATACATATCAAAACTCTTTTACTTTTCAAGTAAGATCAAAATATGTCGAAATATAATTTTACAGGTGCATTTTCATGTTATTGCAAGAACGTTATACCTCAGTTGTCCTGCAGTTGATATTGCGCGTTTACAAAATGGAGTTGATGTATTTAAATGGTGGGCAGAAAATTCCATAACGTTTCCAGAATTAAATGAGCTATCAAACGTTATACTTGCTGTTCCAGCTACCCAAGTAAGAGTCGAACATTTATTTTATCGGTGTGAAGTTTATCATGTCTCCGCTAAGAAATCAGATGGACGGAAATACATTGACCATTATTATGCTTCTTAGAAGATATCATTGATTTACCTTCTATGTAACTAATTTCTTATTTATTATCTTTTATTTTAATTATCTTATCAATACAAAATTGATCATTAATGTACACTTACATAATACTGGGTGGTCCATCTAGTGTTTGCAACTTGAACTATTCATAATTTGACATTAAAAACGTCAAATGTCATTCGGAAAGCGACTAAAATTTAGTAAATTCTTTGACATTTACGAAATGGGTCGCTTTTCTCATAAAGAAAGTTGGAAAATGTTAAGAACATGTATTTTTAAAGTCATGAGTCCTCGACTCTAACTGAGCGAAATTTCAAAAAAACATTTAACAAAAAAAAAACTTAATTTGTGTATCAATTCGAGAAGCGAGTTCTTGAAACTGGAATGTTGGTGGATAAACCAATCCGTGTTCGTACTCGTCCGGTGTGCTTAGTAACAGTAACAAAGTAACAGAGAGAAATCATTTCCGACCTTATAAAGTATGCAGAGGTCGCATAAAACGGTCCCCCGTTTGCCTGTGTCAGAAAACGACCGCTTTCGCGCGATCACATTTAATAAAGGTCGGTAACCAACCGTCAACTACGCTCTCTGTCTGTCTTTGGTTGTGAGAGGAGAGAAACACATTTATTTTTAAATTTTTCTGTCAGGTCTGGCCGGGCCCTTTTGCCAAAATTCACGCATTCAAAAGGTCTTTTTTGTATGTATGCATCGTTGTGTAAGCATACAACAACAACAATATGAATGTGTGCAAAAAACTATATGCCCTCTCTCTTTCTCTCTCACGCTGACTCGCTCTCTGTTTATGCTTAAAGCTTAGTACTCAGACAAACTAAATCGATTTAGCTGGGTGTCAACTCCATATAAAAAAGGGTGTCGGAAAGCTTTCGTAAAATTCCGACAGGCCTCCTACGCTCGGTCGAACTCAGACAAACTAAAATTTCCGTTCATACCCATCGAAATCTCGAAGTGCCTAACTTGACGGCACAAACAGCTGATTCAATTCCGATGGGGTGGTAGCAGAAAAAATTGTTGTAATTTTTCCGACACCCACCCGTCGGAATGTCAGCAGCAAAAAGCTCGAAAAAATCGTCGGTTGGCATAATGGAAACCAATGGTAAGATTTTGCTTGCCCTGACTACATTCCATATCCTCCACAAATCCTAAATATTTGCAAAAACAATTAACTAAATTCAAATGCAAGCAAATCACGCAGTATGACCGTTTCACTTGTGGTATTTTTGATGAAGGGTGGTGTTTTGGCGTTGAACGTCACCTGCATCGTCCTGGGTAACCCTCAATAACTGTCAATTTCTCGCGGTTTGTCCTTAACTCTGGCGCTCTCTTGAGTCTGCAACCGAATGAAACAACCTTTTTATACCCTGTACCCATTAAAAATGGGTAAAAGGGGATAATGAAGTTGTGCAAATGTATGTAACAGGGAGAAGGAAACATCTCCGACCCTATAAAGTATATATATTCTTGATCAGCATCAATAGCCGAGTCGCGTTTAGCCATGTCCGTCTGTCCGTCTGTCCGTCTGTCTGTATGAACGCGTCGATCTCAGAGATGGTAAGAGGTAGAGGTTTGACATGTATGGGACAAATACTTCTTTTATCTGTACGCAGATCAAGTTTGTTTCAAATTTTGGCCACGCCCCCTCCCGCCCCCGCAATTTTGAAAAAACGGTATATCTCCCACAGTTTTGAAGATAGACGATTCGTACTTTCTAGAGATAGTTAGTAATTAGCAAAATAAATCGATTTGCCGAAGAAATGATAAAAATCGGATGAACGGTTCAGAAATTATGAGCAAAAAAGCGAACCAAGCCCCCACGCCACCACCCCACCCACCCTAAAAAAAATGTTGCATAGTTTTCGGATGGTCACCGGATGGAGCCGACTTTAACTTACGCTCTCGTTGTCAATTGTACAGGGTATATTGAAGTCGGGCTACTCGACTGCAACGGTCTTACTTGTTAAAGTTCGGTCTTCGTGAAGACCGCATTTGATGAGCGATTGACTGAATTGGGCCTGGAATGGGGTTGCTCTCAGACCGATCGGTGCTGTGTTCAACCACGGCCACCGAGCAGTGAGCGAAAATCGCTGCTTAAATTCGGTTGAGGGAAGACCGAGCCCGTTTTGTTTTTGTTTTTGGTCAGTGACGTGAGCAGAGCGAACTGAACATTGGGTTGAGAGTTATTTGCGAGCTATGAAAGTATATATCGCTCACTTACTTCAATACTGGCATAACTCAAAATAATCCATTTTGAGAAAAACGCGTTTAAAGTTCTCAATGGGATTATTCAGAAAATAATGATTCCTTTAGTTTCGAGTTGATCTAGTAAAATATTATAAATTTAAAATGCTCATTAATAAAACTTCAAAATATGATGTTTTAACTAAAAGCCGAAGTATGTTTGCGAAGTATATCTCAGGATGTCATTTAACAGTTTTGTGAATATACTGACCAATTTATATTGACCTCTTTCTTTTCATAGACCTCTTTCTTTTCTAAGAAAATGCCACCTAAGACTGCACTAGACTGGTCTCGCGTTTTTCTGTTTCACTGAACAAAAGATTGGCTAAGCCAGCATTTTTTTTTTAAATCTTACAATTGAGCCGCATTGCGTAATAATCCCCCAAGACTAACTGCTCGCTGTGCAGTCTAGTTGTTGCAGGTTCTTTTCAGTCTTTTCGGTTCCAAAATTATCGGTTTTTGGCTACCGGTATAAAAACTTTTCAAAATGTCGGCTTTTAATCGGTTCTTTTCGGTAAACGGTTTCGGTTCCGGTTCCGGTTTGATTTCCTGGTTTTAGCTTAAAGATAAGAAACGAGAGCGAAAGTAAAAGTCGGATGAGAAATATACCATCCTAAATGAAGTTATTAACTTAATTAAGCTTTTGGGATTGTTTTTGTGTTTAATTTCTTGAATTACGTATTAATCGATCAGGAATTTAAAAACATAAGAACAAGATCAAATAATAACAATTTGTCTGTATCAAATTTGTGAAGGATCAAAAAAATCATAGTCCCGAACTTGTGAATTGAACTTTATTGTTGGAATTTCAATTTTTATTTAATTGTTTCGATAGACATTTACAGCTTTAACAAAGCGTACTACTTTATCGATTGTTTCTCGAGATACCTAAATTTGATGAGTACACCAGCAGGATCTTATAAAACAAGATGAGCAAGCAAGTTGCCCTACTAAACAAGTCCAATTTCTTCTACTCAATTCAAAATTGGAATTTTCGAATCTTCAACACAACCAGCTTTCAGTAATTGGATCAAACTAAATAACAAGTTTTACAAGCTCATCTTGAACTTAAATGGTCGCCTTCCTCTTCTACGATTTGTCACCTAATTGTTTGGATAATTAAATCATTAAATTGTTCAAGAGCTGAAATTCATGTCTTGCTTGAGTTTCAGCGGATTCCACTTAAATCGATTTCTCGTTTGCCAAACTTTTAATCAAATTAAGTCAAATGCACAGTCGGAAATGTATCTGACACTAGGTGACATGTGGGTTCGGAGGGTAGTTGGCGTGGGAGGAGGACCAAAGTTTTGGCTTGTCAACTGGCGGCAATTGTTGGCGACAAGTGGCGCATTGGGCAGTTTCCATCCCTCCCCGCCTTCGAGAAGCCGCACAAATGTTCAATTAATAGAATTTCGTCGTCTTAATGAAATGGAGGAACAGAAACTTTGTAGGATCATGCGGCTTAGGCCGCCAGCGGCTTCTGGTTCAGGCCAAGGCTAATTGAATCAAAGGCACACGCGTTGAGTTAATTGCAAAAATTGAAGAAAAAAGCATACTTTTGGGCGTGCCAGCAACTGTCAAAGACAGTCAATATGGTTTCGCGGTGTGTTTCCTCTTGTTGAATAGAAGTTTTTGGATTTTTTTGTGCTTGTCAAGTGGCCAAGCAACCCTTTGGCTTTCCACTTTAAATGCTCAACGGTAAAAACAATTAATATTACGACCTGCAGGCACATTATCTAACAAACACACCGCCCACTCCCACCTTCTCCACCCAGCCGACTACTGTGCATGTTTGCTTAGCGTCTGCCATTGACAACAGAGGACCAAAATCCAGGACGCTGTTTCCTCCGCCCTCCAAGGGAATCTCTGCTCTGGGTGTGTTGTGTTATACAGCTTTGGCCCTTGTTTTTGTTAGCTTAGAATCCCCTTAATTATGCACTTGTTTATTTAACACTAAAATGCGCTTAAAGGATTCTAGGGAAATCGAGTATAAACAAGTGCTGGGCTAGCAGGAAAAAGGGCCAGCTGCCTTTTAAGTTTAATTAATATTTTACTTCTGGTTGGAGTAAATTGAAGTTTTACTCTAGACTATAAACATATTTCGAGGCGTATTTTTATTTTATTTATACCTGTCGAACTAAGTAAGTGCCAAAACTTGTTCAAGCTGCTGCTAATTCTAAACTTAGTGCAAAAGCCCCAGGCTCTTACATTTCTCAAGTAAGTTGTTCAAATTTTCATATACTCAGACACAACTAATTGCATTTCCCCCTGCTTCTCGTCTCTACAAGCCCCACGCGCAACTTTTTGGGGGGCTGCTTTTCACAGAGTTTTGGCCATATGATATCAATTAAAAATTTGTCTAATTTAATTTGAAACTTGTAACAATGCCAGTGGCCAAGCCACTTGAACTCAGAAAGGTTCTGACTGACAAAAGAGTTGCATGGATGCAGAACATGCCAAAAGGAAGGGCAAGAGGGAAGCAAATAACTGATGAAACTTGCCAGGAGCCGAGATTCCATTGGCTGCCTTATGCTGATTGCCAATTTGAGGTAAATTTTCAGACAGCCACGCCCACCAAATGTCAATAAGTTCTTGGGAATATTTTGGCAGATGAAAAAACAAACGAAGAACAAGACTTCACGTTGGCATTTGGGGACCCTTTGCCGTCTCCCAGCAATTAGGCAAAACACTCATTGCACTTTGGGGTGCTATGCTGGGTTTTTGCTACCAAATGAACTACTCCCACACAAAAACACACTCATATTAAAAGTTGGTATGTGGCCGAGGTGAAGTGGACAGAATCGAAAAGTCAAGTCAAGTGATTGTCGGTTGGTTGCTAATGAAGTTATTGTTAGAGCTGCCACAAAAAAGGGATCAGAGTGCACACATGGACAGTGTATGTGGTTGATGTAAAAAGAAAAGCTGGAATGGAAAAGGGATATACCTAAGCATATTCAAACCATTTTACAAGTGAACATTCGTGAATTTATTATTATAATAAGTGAACACATTCAAAACACGACTTTCTCTTAAAATCCCCAAAATAAATCCGCCTTAGGCGATTTACCCCAATTATTAGAAAAATATTCTCTTATTCTCTTAGAATTCAGTCTGTGTAGAGATATAAGACGGTTATTAAACCTTTCGTACTTGGATTGTTTAATTTTCCGGCCTTTCTCCAGCGAGAATTTCGATTAACTTACGATAATGTATTACAAGGTTGTCAAAAAAGTCTTGCGGTATTTCCGCAAGCTTGTCTTTGCAAGCGCGTAGTTCTAGTTGTATTCGTCGCATCGGTTCACGCTAGAGCTTTTTGGAAAGCTCTTTTCACGCGCTAACACGTGTTTGATTTATTGTTGTTTGTTTTTAGTCGTTCGTGAGTTATAGCGTCGCAAACATGGAGCAAAATAAAGAGAAAATACGGCATATTTTACAGTACTACTACGATAAAGGCAAAAATGCATCTCATGCTGCCAATAAAATTTGTGCAGTTTATGGACCCGATACAGTTTCCATTTCCACCGCACAACGATGGTTTCAACTTTTTCGTTCTGGTGCAGAGGTGATCGAAGATGCGCCACGGTCCGGAAGGCCTGTCGTCGAAAATTGCGATAAAATCGCTGAATTGATCGAAAGAGACCGGCATAGTAGCAGCCGTAGCATCGGCCAAGAGCTGGGCATGAGTCATCAAACCGTTATAAACCATTTGAAGAAGCTTGGATTCAAAAAGAAGCTCGATGTATGGGTGCCACACGACTTGACGCAAAAAAACATTTTTGCCCGTATGGATGCATGCGAATCGCTTCTGAATCGCAACAAAATCGACCCGTTTTTTAAGCGGATGGTGACTGGCGATGAAAAGTGGGTCACTTACGACAACGTGAAGCGCAAACGGTCGTGGTCGAAAAGCGGTGAAGCTGCCCAGACGGTGGCCAAGCCTGGATTGACGGCCAGGAAGGTTCTTCTGTGTGTTTGGTGGGATTGGCAGGGAATCATCCACTATGAGCTGCTCCCCTATGGCCAAACGATCAATTCGGACCTGTACTGCCAACAACTGGACCGCTTGAATGCAGCACTCATGCAGAAGAGGCCATCTTTGATCAACAGAGGCCGAATTGTCTTCCATCAGGACAACGCCAGGCCACACACATCTTTGGTGACGCGCCAGAAGCTCCGGGAGCTCGGATGGGAGGTTCTTTTGCATCCACCGTATAGTCCGGATCTCGCACCAAGTGATTACCACCTATTTCTGTCCATGGCGAACGAGCTTGGTAGTCGGAAGTTGGCCACAAGAGAGTCCTGTGAAAATTGGCTCTCCGAGTTTTTTGCCAATAGGGAAGCGAGCTTCTATAAGAGGGGCATTATAAAGTTGGCATCTCGTTGGGAACTCGTCATCGAACAAAACGGCGCATATTTGACTTAAATCGCATTATTATAACCAATTTTATGAACAATTGAAAATTCAATAAAAATACCGCAAGACTTTTTTGACAACCTTATATTAACTTTTTATACCCTTGCAAAGGGTATTATAATTTTGCCCAGAAGTTTGCAACGCATAGAAATATTCATTTCCGACCCCATAAACTATATATATTCTTGATCAGGACGACGAGCTGAGTCGATTGTGCTTTGTCCGTCCGTCTGTCCGGCTGTCTGTCCGTCTGTCCGTCTGTCTGTTTCTACGCGAACTAGTCTCTCAGTTTTAAAGCTATCGAGCTGAAATTTTGCACAGAGTCTTCTTTTTACTGCACACTGCTAATATGTCGGAACCGACCGGATCGGATGACTATATCTTAAAGCTGCCATAGGAACTATCGGTTGAAAAGTGGGTCTTTGTGAGAAAAACTTTTTTGTTTGTAATGTTAACGGCTCCCACTTCAGCAATTATTAATACTTTACGCTTTCACATAGATTAGGAAGTTTTTGTCAAAATCGGATGACTATATCTTATAGCTGTCATAGGAACTATCGGTCGAAAAGTGGGTTTTAATGAGAAAATCTTGTTTGTTCTTAATGTTAACGTGTCTCACATCACTGCTTATTAATATTAAACGCTTTTATACAGATTTGGAAGTTTTGGTCAAAATCGGATGACTATATCTTATAGCTGTCATAGGAACTAGCGGTCGAAAAGTGGGTTTTATTTAGAAAAATTGTTTGTTTATATGCTGGCGTTCTTAAACTCTGATGTATTAAAACATTTGCAAGGGTATAAAAACTTCGGCAAAGACGAAGTTAGCTTGGCCTTCTCGTTTTTTGGTTTTTTTTACGATAAAATAATACATATTTACTAGATTGTGATTTTCGCTAGTAAATGACACTGTTAAATTAATCTATGTTCTTTTGAGATCATGATTTGATTTTAAATTAGCTAACAGATACCGATAAATAGTTGAATCTATCGGTACGCAGCGAATGTCTTCATCGATATTCGTATCTCTGCTAATCAGCTGGCGAACCGCTATTTCTCTACATTTGTTCAGGTGTCTTAGAAAAACACTAGCCATGACAGCTGTAAAATCCCGCTCGATGGGAATACGAAGCTTCGAAAATTCCACAGATTCATGATTCAAGAGTTTCAGTACTTTATTCAAGTACTAAGCTATTATTGATTTTGAGATAGCTAACATTTTTTTAACTTACTTTACTGGGACTCGAAGTCGGTATTTTTTTTGTGTTGTGTGTGTTTATTTTATTTGTAAATAAGGTGTTTTTCACATTGTCTTTATTTTATACAATCCTTTAATTGATTTCTTTTGCATACTCAAAATTTTCAACATTAAATGAATTAACGGCCGACCACTCAGATCCGAAAACGACAGACTGCGCAGCGCTCTCTCTTTTTTCTCTCAAAGATATCTTTCTCTCCCCTTGCCTATAAGAACCAAATTGAAAACGAACTTAGCTTGATTCCAAGAGCGACTCTCAAGGAGATAACTCTCGCCAGAGACTTAAGGCTGTCTGTCCCTCAGTGGGATGAGAGACAGGAACGAGGGTAGCTTCAACAATGCTGGCTTACATAACAAAATCAAGAACGAATAAATATTTGTTCAAGAGCATTCGTACTCAAATTATTCGCTCTTAGCGTTGTTTTTTTCTTCGCTGTATACCTCGGCAGCAAACGGAAGTAAAATTGTTCACCGAAGGGATTTATCAATATTCGATTTGTTTTCTTACACTAGCTCACTTATATGATTCTGTACCCCTTGGCACAACATTACATGACTTACAAGAAGTTTCAAGCATGTTTTCATATCTCTAGATTACATTTGATGTGGCTGAAGACGACTTAACTTATAACTTATGCACATGTAACTGACATTTAAGCAAGCGTCAAAACAAACCACATGGCTAACAAAAACTGGAGCCAAAGGCAATGCAAAAGTCTGCCTTAGAAAAACAGAGAAAACCCATCCAAAGCCAAGTGTTTGTACTTGGTATAAGGCACTCCTGGGAGCCTGTTCGTGCAAGGGCTGTTTTTATTGTCAGCGGCATGTGTGTGTGTGTGTGTGTGTGTAAGTGGACCTTTTCCCTGCTTTCCAACCAAAATGTCAAGAATTTAAATTATTTGATGGAGAATGAAGAAGAAATTATAAAAAAAAGAAAATAAAGCTTCATCTGCTTTGGGTTGCCATTACTTAATTGAATTGAGTGCAAATACTTGACTTTGTTTTTTTCCACTTTCATTTATTTTTGGTTTCGGAAAGCACAGCCAAAGGAATTTCTCATTATTGACCACAAAAGTCGTTGTTGGATCAACGTTAACAATGTCTCTGTTAGAAATTGCATTCCAGAAAAGAGGAGACGATAGAGAGAAACGAGAGGGAGAAATGAAATTAAAAATCGTTTGATAGGGCAAAGCTGAGGGCACTCGAAGCTAGATTAATGTAAAATGCAGTACAAATCAACACAAAAATTAATTAAAAAAGCCAGAAACTGACACCAAAGCGGGAGAAGGACGGATGCGAAACCCATTTGGAGTTCTTAATCAGAATAATGTTCAAGTGTCAGCAAAACAGAGATTTCAAGAAATAAAAAAGTTGTAACAAAATGGAAAGAAAAATTGAACAAGTTTTCCTTCAACTATGCAGTTGCTCTCGGGACTTGACCCTCCTCCCATTCTCAAAGTACTTTTCAACAACACTCCCCAAAAACCATAAACAAAAAACTCATCACTTGAGCTAATTTAAGCTAAACAAAAGCACAAAAATTCTCATTACATGTCAACACACACACACACACACACACACACACACATTTCATTTTCCTTTTTCCCTGCGTACCATAATTTTCTACCATAAAACGTCAAATGTGGCACTTAAAGCGGTCCATCCAAACAGAAGTCCATGGGTCCCACAGGTGTTCGGCCCAGACGTTCTTCAAATTAAATGAAATGCGTAAAAATGGCAACAATTTGATTTTGTCAGATTTTTCGACCGAGGGGGAGGACTAGAATGAAGATCGAGAGATAGAGAAGGAGACAGACATGTTGCCAAGGCACGTAAAAACATCTCACAATGGACGAAGCAACCCTCAAACGCATGTTTTATGCAATGTGGGCTACCTCCTGCTCCCACGCCACCGTGTTGTTGTTTCGAATTGCACGCGCGGGGCTCCCAAGTTGCTAATTTAAGTGTAATAATCCTCAAAGCCAAGGAAACGTGAGCCAATTTATATGCAAGCATTAGGGTAAGCATTAGGGGCTGGAACAGGTTTTGCCAATGAGGGGGGCAACCGCGGGTGGAGATGGGTGTGTTGGTCCATTTACCTGATGGCTAGATTTGTGTAACTCGAGCAGGAACTAGTTCACAGATACCGATTGTTAATTTGTGCTCATCCATTAGTTTTTTGGCACTATTAAATATTTATTTTTTCGGGAAACTTGTTTATGCTCCAAACTGGCTTTTAAGTTTCAATCTGAAGTTATAGCAAATGTCGAAGCACTATATTGGCCGAACAAAAGGTTCGAGACCAGATTAATTAAGCTTGTTTTTGTTTCCAACCCCGATGGGTCCATGTATCTAACTCGGGAATGTTTCATACCAACAGCATTTAATCATGGGTAGTTTGGTTTCGTGGTTCACAGATAGTTAAGATCTTTTAAAAAAATGGTTTGGGAGGTTTTCTAAAAAACCCCTTACTAAAACAAAAAAAAAACAAAATATTTTTTTTTTTTTTTTTTTTTTGTGTAAAAAAAATAATTGTTTTTTTAATTAAAAAAAAAAAGAGGAAAACAAACTTTCGCTTCACCGAAGTTTATATACCCTTGGAGCATGATATATTTCTGCTACGATATATTCATCCCAAATTGATCAAACTCTCTAAAAGTGTGTTTAGGCAGATAATAATTTTAATTGAAACGTAAAAACACGCTACCATTGAAAACAAAAGAGTTTTTCTCACTAAAACTATTTTTTCGACCGATCATTCCTATGGCAGCTATATGCTATAGTCATCCGATTTGAATCAGACTTGACAGAATTATGTGTTAGCATATCATATTGATCAGTAACGAGTTTGGGAGCGATAGCATTAAAAACAAAAAAGTTTTTCATACTAATACTTTTTTACAGACCTAAATTTTGTATGGCAGCTATACTATATAGTTGCCCGACTTGCATAAAACTTGCTGAAATTATGTGAAAGCATAAAGAACTCATAAATACGAGGGTTGGGAGCGATAGCATTGAAAACAAAAAAGTTTTTCTCACTGAGACTTTTTTTCAGACCTATCTTTTGTATGGCAGCTATACTATATAGTTGCCCGATTTGCATAAAACTTGCTGAAATTATGTAAAAGCATAGAAAACTTATAAATACGGGGGTTGGGATCGATAGCATTGAAAACAAAAAAGTTTTTCTCACAAAGACTTTTTTTCAGACCTATCTTTTGTATGGCAGCTATACTATATAGTTGCCCGATTTGCATAAAACTTGCTGAAATTATGTGAAAGCATAGAAAACTTATAAATACGGGGGTTGGGAGCGATAGCATTGAAAACAAAAAAGTTTTTCTCACTAAAACTACTTTTTCAACCGATCGTTCCTATGGCAGCTATATGCTATAGTCATCCGATCCGGCCGGTTCCGACAAATGTGCAGCGTATTTATACCAAAAGACTTCGTGCAAAGTTTGGTTACGATAGCTTTAAAACTGACGGAGGAGATAGCATAGAAACAGACGGACACGGACGGACAGACGGTCGGACGGGCAGACGGACATGGCTATATCAACTCAGCTCGTCATGCTGATCAAGAATATATATACTTTATGTGGTCGGAGATGTTTTCTTCGGGGTTACAAACATCCGGACAATTGTCCTTTTTTGCTCAGCGAGTTTTGTTCAGTCTATCTGTTCTGTTGTCTTATGCTCAGAGAGTTGTTCTGTCTTGCTCCTCTGTTAAATGTTCATTGCTCTGTGAGCTGTACAGTCTTATCTTGATATAATATGTGTTCAGTATCTAGTTCAATAACTAGTTCAGACCTGACTGACTGTTCACTTAGTTCACTGTTTGTGGACAATTTATTTATATGGCAATCAAATTTTTTTTTTATTCAGAATTTATTCAGAATGTCTTTGATCAGAAAGCAAACATATTTTCATCAAATTGATAATAAAATGGCGAAATGTAAATATTCCATTACTACTAAAATGCGAACTCCCGGCAGCAGTGAACCAGTTGTCCGACATAACACCTACAATGACAACTCCGCCCTTGAGAAAAATGTCGAGCAATTCGGACTTATAAGCCAACATATTTTAAGACACTGTTTCCAAAAATACGCGAAGAGCAAACTAAGCTTGGCAAATGCATGTTGATTGGGGGCCAAACAGCAAGACACACACATACACTTGCTATCATCTGTTTTTTCTCCCTCGCTGAGAACACAAGAACAACTGAACAAGAGCAAGTGAACAAGAACAAGTGAACAAGTGAGCGATTTGAGTGAATTGAACATATTGAGTGAAATGAACACCTTTTCCCAACACTAGTACATAAGTAAGGGTCTTAAGCTCAAACCCGAAAGGCTTTATCGCTCAAAATAGTGCCTGCCAGTCGTTTCTCTAAACTCTGGTGCAAAACTATAGCCGCATCTTGATTTTTCAGTGTACGCATAAAAACAGTAGAGCTAGAAAAACTTTGCGTTTACCGTTTGATAGAACGTTAAAAATGAGAGAAAATAAGTATCAAACATCAACACTCTCAGTGCAAAAATTAACCGTTATGTTTCATTTTCGATTTGCGCGAGGTGCATAACTATAGCCGCACAGTATAATTTTCTGTGTTTGCTGGCGGTGATTTTATTTACGTACACTTGGTTGAGTAACTATTAGTAGTGGATTTGTAAATATGCCAAGTGGGCCAGTGCTGTCAGATGCCGAGAAAGGCCAAATTTTGGCGCTCAAAAGTAAGAATTGCTCATTTCGTGAAATTGTCTGAAAAATTGGACGATCTGACAAAGTTGTGCGAAATATTTAGAAAAAAAAATGAATATGAAAAAAAACCGGAGGACGTAAGCCGAAGACAAATCAGTGTGACCAGCGCCGATTAGTGAGTGCTGCAAGTAATTCATTTAAGACCGCTGATGAACTAGCGGGTGAATGTGGCATAAAAGTGAATCGCTGGACAATTGCACGTTCTTTAAAGAACTCTGAAAAAATGGTGCGACATAAATTGAAGGTGGCACCAAGGTTACTGTACCGCCATAAGGAAGCCCGGGTGAATTTCGCCAAGAATAACATGGCAACTGACTGGACAAAAGTAAAAAGTTTTTATAGAGCAATGCAAAAACTAATTCATCCTTCCAGATCATTTTCTCGGATGAGAAAAAGTATAATTTGGATTTTCCTGATGAGCTTTTGCACTATTGGAGGGATTTGAGGAAGGAACTCCTGTTTTTTTTTAAGAAAAATTTTGGAGGAGCATCATTGATGATTTGGGCTGTGTTCTGCGAATGTGGATGCTTGGAACTGGCATTTCCGAGCACTCATATGAACTCCAGAGAGTACGTGGACATTTTGCAAATGAATTTATGGCCTTTTCTGCGCGGTAGATGGCGCACAACGCACCAATGCACGCAACACAAGGCACTAATGTTCGGTTTTTGGAGTGGCCCGCGTGCTCCCCGGACTTGAATCCGATGGAAAACCTTTGGGCGTTGCTTGTCCGAAGCATTAATGCTCAAACCCCTAAGTAAAATAGTTCTAAGGAGCTCAAATTGACAATAATTAAGGTATGGAAAAAACTGTCCCTTAATGATTTAAAAAATTGTAATTTTATGTACCACATTTGGATATCTAGAAGATGTAAATTCGACCCTTATTAACTTAACTAATTAAAAAAAAAATATTTTTGTTCATTTCTTTTATTACCGCATAATAAGTATCGATGCTTTGGAATCCCGAAACGAAGGAAAGGAAAGGAAATTTCGAAATCCCAGACTTTAAGCCGCACCCCTTCCCTTATCGCGCTAGACCCTTTATAGGATGATTATATGCACAGAAAAAAAGGATCCCCGTAGAATGGATGTTCGAAATATCCACTTTAAGATCTATTTTTATACTCTGTACCGAAGGTACATAGAGTATATTAAGTTTGTGCAAAAGTATGTAACAGGGAGAAGGAATAATCAACAGCCGAGTCGATATAGCCATGTCCGTCTGTCCGTCTGTCTGTCCGTCTGTCTGTCCGTCCGTATGAACAAACAGATCTCAGAGATGGTAAGAGATAGAGGTTTGACATTTATGGGACAAATGCTTCTTATACTTGCAGGCAGATCAAGTTTATTTTCAATTTTTGCCACGCCCCCTCCCGCCCCCACAATTTTGAAAAAACGTCATATCTCCCACAGTTTTGTAGATAGATGATATGTACCTTCTAGAGATAGTTAGTCATTAGGAATATGTATCGATTTGCCAAAGAAATGATAAAGATCGGACGAGCGGTTCTCAAGTTATGAGCAAATAAGTGAATCTGAATCACTCCCGGCCACCCACCACCCACCCTTTCACAACCAACGCCGCACAATCTTAGAGAGAGAGAGAGAGAGGGAGAGAGATAGAGAGAGAGAGAGAGAGGGAGAGAGAAAGAGAGAGAGAGAGAGAGAGAGAGGTACAGAGTATATTATAGTCGGGCTTGACCGACATTTTTCAGCTCCTTTGGATGAAGATCAATGAATAATTTTTTTTCTGATATATCCCTTTTCAGCGAAAATAAATCGACTTCGGAAATAGCCTATGAAACCCACAAAACCAAGTTAACTATCCAGTCCAAGTGGATACCGAAAATATCCTGAGGATCATCAAAAACTATCCGTTTTTTTCTCAGTCCAAACCAAAATCCAACCGAATTCCAATTCTTAGGTGCCCAGAAATTTCTATTGGTTGGTTTCAAACCTCTAATGTTTGTTAAGAGATTTTGCAAAGCTCTTTTCTCACTAGCGCCTTTTGTCAGTGGCGCCCTCTAACTAGCGGATAGGCGGGTTGAGGGCTGAAACTAATTCCTCATATTTGCCGCCAAGAAATTTTTTAAATTTTGCATTATATTGGTGGAGAATGCGACTTAAAATATAAATTATTATTTAAAAATGCATAATAAAACATATAACACAATCCGAAAATTTCAGTTAATCATTAAATTAACCCTCAAAAAAAGGGAAATTTTTTGAAGGAAATCAGCCCGGTTTTTAGAGAAGGAATATCAACAGAAATAAGTGCAAAATAAATCGACTTCGAAAATGAATGCCCTATGGCCAACCAACGAAGTTAACGAGAGATTTACAGGAACCAATACCGTCGGCAAGATCTCAGAGATTATCCGTTTTTTCCCCAGTGTGGTCATTTTACTGGTTAAGGACCGTTTCAAAAAGTTTCCAAAGCTGGCTCAGAGCCACCCACAACAAGGGTTTGATAATTTAATTTTAGTATAGTAGTATTTCGCAAATGAAAATATCCTCCAATGGGGGATAGATGGTAAGAGGCAGGACTGAACCCATGCCTGTTGCACAGCAAGCCAGCACACTAACCGCTGGGCCACACCTTGTCCACACACAATTCAAAACTGTTTTCGAACAAGTTTTTAAGTTACACTCAGAATATAATGGCGTTCTAAAAGGTACAGAAATTATTTGATATCGTGTTGTAACTCGATGATCCGTTAGATCGTTTAGCGTCAAAAATTTTAAAGTGGAGTATATTGGAGGAGTGTTGAACTTAGATTTCTTTTGAAGCTTTGCCCTTTAAGCCACTGCACTAGTCTTATTTATATCCAACAATTTAACAGCGTTTAATGAATTTAGCTGTATTTTGGGGTTGTACCGACAGATCAAACCACCCTCGTAGTTTTAAAATCTAATCATTGAAAAATCTAGTTCATTAGCCTGAACTTTGAATGATCAGCTCTATTGTTGGTTTGGCTACTTAAGGCTTCAAATAATAATCGCTGAACGCACACACACACACACTCAAACTCACACTTGTTTATTGAGTCCTGCCTCTCTCCTCGAAAATTATGAAACAAACAACCACAACAAACAATCCTCCAGCCCCAAGCCCCTTCCACCTTGGCCCTTGTTAAAATAAATTTAATATTGATTCAGCTTTTGTAATGAGAAACGCGACGGCATCAAAAGTCCACTTAAAACCCACGGCCTAGTTTAAAAGCATTTTGGTCTAAAGCAGGGGAGGATGACATGGAGACCCTCATCGCCATGGCAGGGGCGAGGTGTGTCTAGGGCAACCGTGTTGTCAAATGTTGCTGTTGTTGCATTTTAGCAGCCCAAATTAAAAAGCATTTAAATTATGCTGATGACCAGAGACCGAGAGGCCTACACCCCACAGTCAGTTGTTATTGTTCTTTCCCCACTCACCCTCCTCCCACTCATGCTGTTGATGAGTTTTCCTTGTTGAGGGGAATTTGCATGTTTGTTAGACTACATGGGCTTTTTAATTATAATGCTTGGGTCAGATACCAAAAGAGCACTTTGCACGTTTGCCGGTTTTGGAAATTAAGTTTGGCACACAGAACCTAAACGATAGCCAAATAGTGGAGATTACACACTGCAAAGGGGTTAAACACATTTCGGAAGCTTAAATGACGGGAATAGATGAAAGATCAAATGTAAAATTATGGGTTTACTTTATAAGGGGCCACTTTGATTGGAAACTTCCTATTGCGAGTGTCATCAAGCTCTGCTGTGAAGCTTCTCTTTCAAATTGATTAAATCATACTTGTTTTTTTCTTATAACCATTACTCTATAACCTTTATTAATATCACCGGTTATCAATATCGAAAGCGAAACAAATATAAGGGTTAATTTCGAGTATTCCTCTAATAGTAAATATTTAGATACACTTAAATTTATATCATGTATAATTTATAACACACACACATTTCGCCGCACTGTTGCCAACGGGCACAAAGAAGAGAGCGAACGAGAAAGAGAGACTGCAGCTAACCAAAATCTTTACCTTCCCATCTTTCTGCTTGGACTATCAAACCATTAATGCTATTAAGATCTAATTACAGTCCCGATTAAGAATTCATTTTTGAGAATAAACATTTGTTTCATTAAGCTACATATTGACAAATATAGTAGTAAATATATACGTTTTCCAATGCGTATGTTTATCTTATAAATGAAACTTTACATGAAAGTTTTGTGAATGAAGTTGTTCTTATCTTTTAGTTTAAACTTATATTCAGGGCTTAATACCGGAACCGGAACCGTTTGCCGATATAAACTGTTTCAAATCGCGAACCGGAGCCGGCACCGGAACCATCTATCCCCCCATTGGATATTTTCATATGCGAAATACACTATACTAAAATTTTATACAAATTTTATTTTGTCGAACTGAATATCGTTTACCGTTATTATTGGCCCCGATGGTTCCGGAACGAAAACGAAACTTTGGTAACGGTTCGGTTTCGGGCTTTTTTTATGCTCTGAACCTAGTTGTATTAAGATTGTGCGAAAGAATAGCCATGTCCGTGTTTCTATTCGACTATCTGTCTGTAGGAACAAACAAACCACAAAGATGATATGAGATACAGGTTTGACAGGTATAGGACAAATGCTTCTTATACTTGCAGGCATTCCATTTAACAAAGACAATCTCAGAAAGAGAGAGAGAGAAACTTAGAGATGGGCGTATAACAGAATTATTGCTCGATATCCTAGTGACCCCTGGGATAATAATTTTTTTGGGTAATATATTAAGTTTTGTAATATCAAAGATTTAGATTACTCAAGTGAAACAAAAAAAGCGATTATTCTTGGAAGCAGACATTGGATCCGAATTTTTCTCGCTGCCCTTAAGAGGATACATATGTATATTAAAATTTACGTTTTATAAATTAGCTATACGGCTAAGAGATAGACATCAATGACACACTCTTACCTACTTTGACCCTCAGCCCATTGATTGTTACACACGACATTTTATAGGCTCTAGGAAATCCCGTGCAACTGTTGATATGTTTTTATACAGAGAATATAGTAAGTTTGTGCATTTGGATGCACTGCAAGTTGAAAATATAAAGACATT
This sequence comes from Lordiphosa stackelbergi, assembly GCA_018904235.1. NCBI lineage: Eukaryota > Metazoa > Arthropoda > Insecta > Diptera > Drosophilidae > Lordiphosa > Lordiphosa stackelbergi. The sequence continues at coordinate 126,175 of JAEIFU010000373.1, forward strand.
CTCTAACGCTCAAAATATCCAACAAAAATTTGTTAAATGTTGCTATGGTACTTCCCCTTAAAGGATTTAAAGAGAATTAACACTTAAACAAATATTAAAAAAATTTTAGAGTTTAAATTCGAAAATCATTTAAAAAAATTTTTTTTTCTTAAAATTGGCCGGTTTGATATGATTCTGACCAAGTCTACGCTCAAAATATCCAACAAAAATATGTAAAATGTTGCTATGGTATTCCCCTAAAAGGATTTAAAAAGAAAAACCACTTAAATTTTTTTTTAATTTTACAGATCCCATATATTGGTAGAATATTTAAAAATTTTGGTTTTTGGGGCGAGAGCGCGTCCACTAAATGTAGTCCGATCGCAGCCAAACTTTTAATTATATCAATTGGGACCAAAACGATTGTTTTGCCGCCGGGCAAAAGCAAATATATTAAAAATTCTTTGAAAAAACAAGTGAGAAAGTCGGTCAAGCCCGACTATGACATACTCTGTACCTAGAGAAGGAGCAGAATGCACTGTTGCTGCTGGGCTCATCTCTAAGTTTCTCTCTCTTTATCTCTCTCTTTATCTCTCTCTTTATCTCTCTTTTTCTCTCCCCCCTCTCTCTCTCTCTCTCTAACATTGTGCGGCGTTGGTTGTGAAATGGTGGGAGGGGGGTGGCGGGCGGTGATTCACTTAATTGCTCATAACTTGAGAACCGCTCATCCGATCTTTATCATTTCTTCGGCAAATCGATATATTTTGGTAATGACTAACTATCTCTAGAAGGTACGAATCATCTATCTACAAATTTTCAAAATTGCGGGGGCGGGAGGGGGCGTGGCAAAAATTAAAAATAAACTTGATCTGCCTGCAAGTATAAGAAGCATTTGTCCCATACATGTCAAACCTCTATCTCTTACCATCTCTGAGATCTGTTTGTTCATACGGACGGACAGACGGACAGACAGACAGACGGACAGACGGACATGGCTATATAAACTCGGCTGTTGATGCTGTTCAAGAATATATATACTTTATAGGGTCGGAAATGATTCCTTCACCCTGTTACATACTTTTGCACAAACTTAATATACTCTATGTACCTTCGGTACAGAGTATAATTACCAAAAAAAATTTGGAAAAATGTACCCTTTTGATATATTTCTGGCCAAGTTTACACTCAAATTAAGCCACATTTATATTTAAAATGTTGCTATGATATTCCCCTAAAAGGATATAAAAAAGAATTAACAAATATAAAAATTTTTTGAATTTTTAGAGATGAAATTCGAAACTTATCTCCATACATTCAAAATTTTCGATTTTGAGGGCGACGCGCGTCCACTAAATGAAGTCCGATCGCTGCCAAACTTTTTTTCATATCTGTTGGGACCAAAACTAATCTTTTTCCGCCCGGTATTTTGAAATCTATTTTTAAGGGCCAACCATGTAACCATTCATTTTGTGTTGAATTTTGATTCGTTTTAATAAAATGACGTAAAATGAATAAAATGTTTTAGATTTATCTCAAAATTTTTCTGATTTCAGTAGGAAAAATAAGTAGTACTTATATCGGTAAGTAGTACTTGTATATATACGTACCGGTATACCGAAAAAGTCCGGGTATCGTATCGTGAGACCGAAACTAGTTTCGGGACTAAGTCCTGCTTATAATGTTAAACTTTAAAATAAAAAACGAGAAGGCCAAGCTAACTTCGTGTTTGCCGAAGTTTTTATACCCTTGCAAGTGTTTTTATACATCAGAGTTTAAGAACGCCATCATTAAAACAACCAATTTTTCTAAATAAAACCCACTTTTCGACCGATAGTTTCTATGGCAGCTATAAGATATAGTCATTCGATTTTGACCAAAACTTTCAAATCTGTGTAAAAGTGTCTAATATTAATAATCGCTGAAGTGAGACACGTTAACATTAAAAACAAAAAAGTTTTCCTCACAAAGACCCACTTTTCGACCGATAGTTCTTATGGCAGCTATAAGATGTATTCATCCGATCCGGTCGGTTACGACATATTAGCAGTGTGCAGTAAAAAGAAGACTCTGTGCAAAGTTTCAGCTCGATAGCTTTAAAACTGAGAGACTAGTTTGCGTAGAAACAGACAGACAGACGGACAGACAGACGGACAGACGGACGGACAAAGCTCAATCGACTCAGCTCGTCACCCTGATCAAGAATATATATAGTTTATAGGGTCGGAAATGAATATTTCTATGCGTTGCAAACTTCTGGGCAAAATTATAATACCCTTTGCAAGGGTATAAAAATCTAGATACGCACGATTCACGATCAAAGTTCTTGGAGCGTTTGGCGTCACTTACAATTCGCTGGATTTAAGAGGCTCCACGAATGATCACGGACGATAAATATCTCCTTTCAAATTGATGAATTGACTAAGGTGCTTTTTATTCCAACACTTAATTAATTTTTCTTTCAGACATTATTTAAAAAATAGTTTCATATTTTTTTCTTAAATATTAATAATATCACTTAATGATCGCGTTCGCTTTTCTTCTAATAACCGTGTTGCTGAGCTTGGTGGAATGTTTAGCGCATTTATATGGAAACTCCTCCATAATGTTGAAAACAAGTTTAAATTTTTCCAGATAAATTTTCTACAGGAGAGAACAATTTTAAAAATTTCTTTCATACTGCATTTACGATGTTTGACTTTATTTCACTTACGGACTACGAATGCTCACTCACGAAACTCTGTGTTTGCACACGACTACGTCGCGTTTTATCGTAATGCACCGTGACACGTTCAAATTCATGTCACGGGTGCCACTCGAGTACTGTGTACTAGAGAGTGGATGTGTTTTTTGTTATTTCCAACATAGTTTTGTGTTTTGGGCCAAAATCAAACTTTGCCTCAGACATAAAAATGTTTTTGAAATATGGAGTTCTTAAATTCAATCACAAGCAAAAAACATGAAAGTGCATTTAAATAAAACCGACAGCTAACCCCACCAGCCCTAGTAAAGGATCTAACACTACCATCACATCCTCTCAGATTTTGTTGGTCTCGACTTGATCAAGTATTTATTGCTGCACAGTGTTATTACCAAGATTTTACTATAATAAATTCATTTCTATAACAATATAAAAGTTGGAACCAATGTGGTTTATGTGAACCATTGCTTAAATAACTGTCTGCCGCTACTGAGTTTTGCAGCCATCATTTCCTGCCAAGCATTTCCTAGTAATTTCCTCCTTTTCAAATTTAAATTTATGCCATATCTAATAAGTATGATGCTTTAAGCTACAGTTATTTACCAGAGCAGCTCATTAGCCCACTCTCTAACCAAAAAGTGCCCCTTTCAAAGGGATTCCATTTGTGGCTTCTTTAGACGTCAACTTGCCTCTTGTCGCATTTCATTTTCGGTTTTTGGCTTAAAATAAATGTTAAATATTTTTGCCTCCTGCTGTGTCAGCCCAAAAATGAGATGACAGAAGTAGAATCCTTTTGGCTTCTTTGCTCTGCCGGCCAGAAAACTATTGTCCTTTCTCAAGCCTAGGCTTGGCCAGGGCCTTTATTTTCCGATAAACCTCAGCGGGGGTGGAACTGAAAAGTCTTCAACCAAGTTACAGAATGCAATTAATTTTAACGCCAAAACTCATTAATATCAGGCAAAAGAGGACACTTGAGCAAGTAGTCCTTGTTACCTTTTTGGTTTTGGTTTTCTTTGCTGTTTTTTAGCCCTTTTGCTATTTACCTTGGTTAATAATAAAGCAGATGAAAACAAAACTTGTTGCTCGACTTGAGATTTTCATATAAAATGTACCTTTTTTTTTTTGCTGTGTGGCAATGATTTATGGCCAAAGGCCAGAAAGGTCCCTTTTTTTGGGGCTTGGGCCGGGCTACGGAAATGAAGTTCAAGGCATCGTAAGTAGTTTCGGAAGCTTACAGAAAACGTGGAAAGTGTACAATTTTTTTTTTTGACCTGCTTGGGCTACCTTTCTCAAATTGAAAAGTGCACTTGAGTTGGAGATTTTGTGGAAAAAAGTTTCATTGTAGTCCTGGGATTTGGGGTGCAAACAAAATTAAGAAGTCTGCAAGTTTTTTAATTAAAAAAGGCGAACTTCCGAATTAAGTGGATAATAACTGAAAGAATTTTAAAGCAAAAAGGTTAGAACGGAAATATTTTCAATGGCAATCTTGCAAGTTCATAAAGGTGACCTTAATATTTGTGCAACACAACCGAACACACAATTGTCTTACCTAAATGCGTTTTAACTCAATTAAGTATATGTGCCATAGGACTGAACGGTTGGAATATGAGGTTAAGTGAGAAAGAACCTTTATCCTTTACAGTGCTATCCGTCCTTAACTAAGCAATTATGTATATTAAACGCATTCAGCTCTGTAAAAATTGGTCATAGTCGTGTAATTACATAATAATAGCTGATAGTGTATCTGTTGATTCGAACATTTTATGTCTTACCCTTAAGTCTCTCGACTTCACGGCTGTACACTGTTGCTTCAGCGCAACAGTTTGCAGCATAAGCTGTTTCTTCTTTTTTTGGGATATGCTTGCGCTGCTGACCCTCTAGTTCAGGGGTGCCCAACGACATTTCGCCGCGCATTCGTTGTTGTTCTCGCAAAGTGAAACCCACGCGTATTTGCTTCAAGCTTATCTTATCTCTATCCGAAGAGCAGCAACAACTTCATAAGTGTTTTCTAGGGGGGACATTTGATGCATGGGCCATACTGAAACTCCCTTATACGATGTGTTTTCGCGTAAAAAAGGCATAACAAAAAATTTTAAAGAAAAAAATTTTTGGGTCTGCGACTTGGATTCAAAGTTTATCACTCATACGTGCCGTTACCCTTGACTACATCTACAATTTTAAAGGAGTTGGCGTACACTTGGTTTGAAGTAATAACTTTTTGACAAAAAGGTACCATGACCATTGGAAAAATTGTTTTTTTTTATTATAATCAAGACAATATGTAAAAAATATTTACATAGTATATATTTATGCGAAATCGTATCTAACTGCCTGTTCAGAGAAAAGCAAACTTTGGCCGTACACTAAGAGCCTTTCAGGATATCTTTGAAGTCAGGCCCCACAAGAACTGAACTGAAGTGCTGCGCATCACGGTTGCGGCCGTTCCTGCAGATAGTTTATTTTATTAGGGGAGAGTCTCCGGTTGTGGACATACTTGCGTTTTTCACTAATAACTTTTTTCCAAGTCAACATTATGCGGTGATTTGAACATCATTGTGAAGCTAGAGACTCTAGCTAACTTTCCTCTGATGTAACCTATTGTTTCAGACAAATGGAAAAAAATTTGCAGCCATGTATATGAAGTAATGACACCCCGGTTGTGGACACCCTTGTAAAATTGCTAGAATTGGAACGTAGATGTATTGTCTCGGCTCGAGGTCAGGTTGATAGAAAAAACGATTTATTTTTCTCCGATATTTTTCTTCGGCATCCGTCTTCAGGGCAAAACTACAAAAATTTATACCCAATATAAACATTCAATCCTTTAACAAAATTCACAAAAACAGTTTACATACTTTTTACGTTGCCGTGTGACGTTCTTAACTATTTATTGTTTTAATGCGCCAGTTCTCAGTATAGTCTTAAAATTGAGTCTCCTGTGTTAAACGTTTGTTGTAACTTTCTTGTAAGCTTTTTGTAATGCTGCTCTTGTTGTAGTATTGTCCTGCCTCAAAATTTGCTGCGCTTTCATTGCTGCCGCAGTTTTTGTTGTGTGTTTTTGTAGTCAGTTTGTTTTTCGGTTTTAACTGTTTGTCTTCTGTACCTTTTGTTATCGTTGATCCTTCGCATGGTATTTGTAGATGACATTCTTGACATCCGCTTTGTCATTTTGATTTGTTTGTTTGTTTGTTTGTGTTTGTCGTAGTTTGATCGTGCGAATCGTTCTGATAGTTTAGGTACGTTGTGAGTGATCGGTATTTCTTAGGTTCTGTTTCTTTATTTTGTTTTTGTCTTTTTAGTGAGTCAATTACCCTAATCATTTGACAAAATGACTTTTATTTCCGTTCTTGGTGTCTTTTTCGTGTGTTGTCTTCTATATACCTATCCGTTTCTTCTTCTGGTGTTTTGAGAGTATATCCGTCTTTGTTCTTACCCTTTGTTTTTAAAATGTTACTCTTTTTTGTGTCTTAATTTTCCGTCTTCTCGTTCCATGTATTTTGTTCTTTTTTCCGTTATTTTACTCGTCCTCTCACTATAGCAAACAAGTCATAACGTTTTATACTCTTTGTGTTTAATTTCTGTTGCTCTCTAAAAGTTCCTCTATTTTCTTTTACTGGCTCCTTCCTATGTATATTTTTCCTCAATTTAATATCTCTTCTAATGCAGTTTACTTGTCATGAAAATTTCTGAATTTGGGTTGCTCTTTTTTGGCTTTTTTCTTGTTCCTTGCTAATCTATCTATCTAGAAATACCCAAACCCAGATAAGGTAAAATGGCCATGTGTTGATAAAAAAAAAAAAACCTTTATTTATTAAAGAAGCCTTCAGTGGCAAAAAATCAAAAAACGAGAAGGCCAAGCTAACTTCGTCTTTGCCGAATTTTTTACATCCTTGCAAATGTTTTAATACATCAGAGTTTAAGAACGCCAGCATTAAAACAAACAATTTTTCTAAATAAAACCCACTTTTCGAGCGATAGTTCCTATGACAGCTATAAGATATAGTCATCCGATTTTGACAAAAACTTCCAAATCTATGTGAAAGCGTATAATATTAATAATCGCTGAAGTGAGACACGTTAACATTGAAAACAAAAAAGTTTTTCTCATTAAAACCCACTTTTCGACCGATAGTTCCTATGGCAGCTATAAGATATAGTCATCCGATCCGGTCGGTTCCGACATATTAGCAGTTTGCAGTAAAAAGAAGACTCTGTGCAAAGTTTCAGCTCGATAGCTTTAAAACTGAGAGACTAGTTCGCGTAGAAACAGACAGACAGACGGACAGGAATCGGATCGGAAACATCGCAGTGGATCGAATTTGGAGCGGTCATTTTTTTTGGCAAGAGCGCCAAACAAATTACAAAGAAGTCGACATCTTCGTCTTCTTCCGATGACGAAGACGCCTGTTGCCTGTCGTTCTCCTGGCCGGTCACGTTTCTCGGGGTCTTCTTCTGGTGCGACACAGAATCACGATTGGCTGCGCGCTCAGCTGATCGTTTTGCCTTCTCGCGCAAAACCTCGTGCATTGGCTTGCGACCGCGATTCGATGGCTTTTTCGGAGAAGTTCCTTGCTCCGGCCCAATTTCGTTCAACAGTGATAAGCGGCTAGCCGAAGACGCTCGTGAAATGGATGGTTCTGGGGAGGTTAACACCTCTTCTTTTCGCCCAATATTGGGATCGGCGGAAACGATGATACGACGCTGATTGTCTTTATGAAGATCAGCTACTGTGGCCACTTCTACTGCATTTCGTTCGGACAATTTTTTGGTGTTGACATGGCTAAAAATGCACAAAAATTCACAAAAATGCTGTTAAAATATGTTGCACTAACATAAACCACGATATTTGACAGTTTTATGGCCACACACACGCTTTAAACACAAAAACGAGGGAGTTCACAACCGGTGCAAAAGTGTGTCCGTTCTTGGAAATGGTGGCCAGTTTTATTTTGTTCAGCAAATTTACACGACACAAACATTTCACTGAAACTTTATATCACATCACAAAGTACACTTAATGCACTAAATAACAAGGTATAATACTCACCGCTTTTCAATGTTTTGCTTCGATTTAACGTTATGTGGAAACTAAAAAAAATGAAACTCGGAAAAATTTTCAGGATTTTTTTATATTTGCTCACAGCAAGAAACCAAATGCGTGTTTACACTTCGGTATTGGCTCAGATTATGTGTACTGTCAAACTACAAGTTTGACATTACTCAGATTGGCGGTATCTGGTACCTGTCAAAAAATAGACTGGGGTGTCCACAACCGGAGCGTGTCCACAGCCGGAGACTCTCCCCCGGTGTTGCTTATAAATAGACTATCGTCCATTTAGGTTAGGTTCCAACGGTTCACTTAGGCCAATGAAGGCCGTGAGTTAATATCTATTTCAGAACGGACGACCTAAAGTTGTGAGTCGTCTTCTGCTAAAAGCTTGACAATAACAGAGGAGTTGTTGTACACTCTCCTCCTCATTCACTGAGTTGCAGCTTCTACAGAAGTCATTGTGACTGATGCCGACCCTAGTGGCGTGTCTTTTTATAAGGTAGTGTTCAGTAAGAGCCACTACTAAAAAGAAATGTTTACTCTTTCTTGACGGAGTAACGCCCTAGATTTTTAAATGTTCAGAGTAGGCCATGTAAGTGTTCAACCATCTCATTAAGAGATCTGCCGCACTCCGTTAGAGTTCTGGTATTGTTAACATAGCCGTCAAGGGCTTTTCATGCAGCTTGACTATTTGAGAAAAAATACTTTGCTTCCTTGGATTGCGAGGTTTTCCAGAAGGTGTTTGATAATTTTTAAACTTTGAGGATCTAAATAATAATAAATAATAAAGCAGATTATTATACTACTGTGGGCCAAAAATACAGAAGATATGTTTATAAATCAAATATTTTTTATTTATTCTTGTACATTCATTTTATTTCCCCTCAAAGAAGTCTCCCCCGAATGCATTACACTTGTACCAATGTTTTTTTCAATTTTAAAAACATGCTGTAAAGTCCTCTTCCTGTATAGTCTTAAATTCCTTCTTCGTTTCTGGTTCTATATCTTTTGCCGTTTCAAAACGGGTTTCACTATTGATATGACGATAGTATCTGTATAGAAGAATATCATGCGTTCATGCCAAAACTCCCAAAAAATGCTCCCTTTTCACAGGCTGTCAGATAGAATACAGTCACTCTCAGACACTATGACAAAGTGGAACGAATTGACATCTTAACTCTGACTATTCACAAAATGCTCTTTGCTCAATCAATGAGAGATTTTTCTAGCTTGCTTTGCTCATGTGTTTCCTTGAGACACTTTGCTGGTCAGATTTTTTAGAAAGTGTCTTCTAAGCATGTGTGTGTGCCTCAATTAAATATCCCTTCAGTTCCAAAGGCACTACCGCCCTAGTTTCGCTAGCGAAAAGCTAGCGAATTCGGCGCTAGTTATTCGCTAGTGTCCAAGTAATCCGGGCTGTAGTCAGTACGAACGAGCTGACTGACATGCTTAAAAACAAATCGAAGACAGAAAATGCGTTTCGCTTTAAATTTCTTTCAGCGAGTGACCCGACAAAAGGAATAGGAAAACAAGTAAGAACATTGCTATCCCTTTTTTCGCGTGTCTTCTTTTCAATTCGTATTCTGCATAGCGTCAGAAATTATTTCTTGTTGTGACGCTTAACCGAGTGTATGTTTTTGGCAAATAAAAATAAAAACATACTATAATAAAATATTTAAAGTGCAAAGTATCATCAACTATAATAAACATCATCAATTTACAATTACAGGTAACAATATTAAAAGTAAAAACTTATAAAAAAACATAATATATTTTGTTTTTTTTATTGTTACAGATCAAGGCGATAAAATCAATAGTCTCTTGGAGTAAAGGCAAAGGCCGAGGAAGGAAGTTTCTGCGCTCCACATGTATGTTTTATAATTATATTTTAATTTTTATAATAATAAATACAATTTGAATTACTTTTTCAGCCAGCATACCCTCCGGAGGAAACCAAACTGCTGAGGAGCAGTTTCGGGATGCTTTACATATAAATAAAAAGCCCATTATGAAACTGAAGTGTGTAATAAAAAATAAATAAACACTACAATATTAATTATTATTTAAATTAAATGAATGATAAATATTTTGGAGCATATTTACTTACAGATAACTAGTAGTTACTGCGGTAGCTAGCTACGCTACTGATAACAAGTAGTTACTGCGGTAGCTAGTTACGCCACAGATTACTTTTCGGTAGCGTTTCGCTAGCTCCAGAATCGCTAACGTTTCGCTAGGACATGCCCATACAAAAGTAATCTGAGCGGTAATCCGGCGGCGTAGCAGGGGTTACCGAATCGCTAGCGATTCGCTAAGCGCTGCGCTAGCTACAAGAACTGAAGGGAGGCAAAACAATACATCGACGCAGTTGATTGTTGTTAATTAGCCTATTATGGCATCAAGAATTATAAATTTTCCAGAGCCCTAACCTTTAAAATAAAAAAGATGTACTGAAAGGTGATCAGAAAACTCAACAAAGTTACCACAACTGTATGTATGCCTTTGAAAAGGGCAAGTTAGCGTGGAACGTATAGTTCCGGAAACGTATATTTATACCCTTGGAGAGGGTATATTAAAATTGTCCGGATGTTTGTAACGCATAGAAGGAAGCATCTCCGACCACATAAAGTATATATATTCTTGATCAGCGTGACGAGCTGAGTTGATATAGCCATGTCCGTCTGTCCGTCTGTCCGTCCGTCTGTCCGTCCGTCTGTTTCTATGCTATCTCCTCCGTCAGTTTTAAAGCTATCGTAACCAAACTTTGCACGAAGTCTTTTGGTATAAATACGCTGCACATTTGTCGGAACCGGCCGGATCGGATGACTATAGCATATAGCTGCCATAGGAACGATCGGTTGAAAATCTAGTTTTAGTGAGAAAAACTTTTTTGTTTTCAACGTTATCACTCCCAACCCTCGTATTTAAAAGTTTTTAATGCTTTCACATAATTTCAGCAAGTTTTATAAATCGGGCAACTATATAGTATAGCTGCCATACAAAATTTAGGTCTGGAAAAAAGTATTAGTATGAAAACTTTTTTGTTTTTAATGCTATCGCTCCCAAACTCGTTACTGATCAATATGATATGCTAACACATAATTCTGTCAAGTCTGATTCAAATCGGATGACTATAGCATATAGCTGCCATAGGAATGATCGGTCGAAAAAAATAGTTTTAGTGAGAAAAACTTTTTGTTTTCAATGGTAGCGTTTTTTTACGTTTCAATTAAAAATATTATCTGTCTAAACACACTTTTAGAGAGTTTGGATCAATTTGGGACGAATATATCGTATAGCTGCCATATAAAAATCTGGCAGAAATATATCATGCTCCAAGGGTATATAAACTTCGGTCGAGCCGAAGTTAGCTTTCCTCTATTTTTTTTAATAAAGTGTATTTTTTTTTTAAATTTTACAATTCCTTAAATTCATCGCCTTGCAGCGAATGTGGTATATTATCTGACTCCCATGTTAAAAATTTTGAGGCGGTATGGACGGCTAAACATCGGGAAGTGTTCGAATCATTTAATGAGATCAAAGAGTACACCGGTATGCAAAAAATGCAAGCAAAATAAAAATTGCCATCGAGGCAAATAAACAAACAATAATTGCGTCTAACGTGAAAATTGTATCCACTGTCGGCAGGCCACTTTTACCATAAGCTTGCCCTGCAAATGGCTCCAATAGCCTGTCCAAAATGATCTGTCCATAAAAGACGATATAAAGGTTATGGTTAAACGCAAGCTCATATCGCTTAAAATTATTTTGGCGACCGGACTGGAGAAATCAGTCTAAGAAATTAATTTGCAAATAATTAAATATACGTTGTTAAAGACTTAGATTGTCGTGAAACCGCTTGGGATGATCCAGCTACTTAATGCTTAAAAACACGTATTTAAATAATAATACATCGAATATTGCATATTTTTAAACATATTTTAATCCTAGTAGGCCAAGGTGAGGGTGTAACAGAACAACAAAAAGACACTTTGGCTCGGACACTTGGGTCGATTTGCTCAGTTGCTTATGCTCAGCTGCTGACACCCAAACGAAATTGTCCCCCTCAAACTGTTATAGTCAGACAGCTCAGTGTGTTTCTCTCATCGATTACTATGAAACAGAAAACACTAGAAAATGAAAATCTAGTGTTCTGTTGAGAGAGTGAGCAACTCTGTTAAAGTTTTTCCTGTCATTTCGGTGAGCAGACAGCATAGAAAAATTTGGTTGACCATATTTTGCGAGCTCTGGTTCATGCGGACATGACCCTTGGAACTCCGCTCGTGGACATGCTGAAATATCTGAAATGAACAGGCTTTAAAATATAGTCCCGTGGATAAAACACATCTCTTCGTTGAAAATGGGCTGCCTCCCCCCCCAAAATTAGGTCTTAGTTTTCCGACCAACAATACATTCGATTTCTGTTCGATATTTGTTAGTTGCTCGATTAAATTCAAATTTGTCAACTTTAAATATGATACGGAGAATTCGATGACAAAATTTTTATTTGGTAAACGTGTTGTATAAGTAACACTTCTGGAAACTTTTTAAGGCTTTTCGCAGAGGTTAAAACTCAAATTAAAATATTTTGATTTTTTAATTTATTATGTACACCCCAAAAGCAATTGTTTAAGATGGTATCAGTTAAGTTTCATATCGGCGTCCTCCCTAGTGTTCTCTCTTCTCTTTTTTTCTTCGAGCTAAGGCTTTGTTGTTGGCTGCGAATAATTTGGTTGTTGTTTTCGGTGCGTGTAGTCGTCACGCAAAGCTTCTGGCTAACAGTAAAAACCAGAGGTGGCAAAAATCGGTCCCTCGCTTGCACATGTCAGAAAACGACCGTTTTCGCGCGACCGTATTCCATTAAGGTACCGAAACAACCTTTAACTACGGTTTCTTCCTTTGGAAAGATACACATTTTTTTCTCTCAGGTCTGTCACGGCCCTTTTGGTAAAATTCACACATTCAAAAGGTCTTTTTTGTATATATGCATCGGGTTCGGCACTAACAGCATAGGCTTGGCTTAGATTATGAGTGTATGCGAAAAACTATATGCGCTCCCTCGTTCTCTTTCACACTGACTCGTTCTCTGCTTGTGCTAAACTCTGACGGTCTCTTGAGTCTGCAACCGTTTCAAGTATCATTTTTACAGTTCGGTCTTCGATAAGCATTCATTTTATGAACTATTGACTGAATTGGTATGGGGTAGCTCTCAGTCCGATCAGTGCCAACCACAGCCACTGAACAGTGAGCGAAATTTCAGCACAGATGCGGTTGAGGGAAGCCCGAAGGGGGTTTTGTTTTAATTTTTGGTATTATTTGTGAGTTTTGGTAAAAAAAAAAATTAGGTATTTTTGATGAGGTTTTTTTTTAATATTTTTTTATTTTTTTTTTTTTTTTGTAAAAAAAAAAAATTTTTTTTTTTTTTTTCTTTTTTTCTATCCAAGCGACGGTTTTATTGTTTTCTGCAAACTAAAATCTGTTTTATCTTACTATCTCTTGTTATTCCACATATACGTTCTTCATTTGTATTCGTGTCCACGCGGCCGTAAGCTTAGTCTGGGTAGTTATCCCTTGGCCATACCTGTTTATTACAAGGCCAGCGTTGATTCATTTTGTCTAGGCCTCGTGGATGTCCTCTTGATTCTTAACCACAGGAGTTCGGTAAGAAACCTGTGCTCTGAACTGCGCAGTATAACAGTATATCGACATTTGTCGGTCAACTTACTAATCACCAATTCGTTTGCAACTAGTTAAATTCCAATTGGACTGTGTTCAAACGAACATTGTAAATTCATAAGTCGATGTAAAAGGATTGTCACATTCTGGCCTTGATAATCCACGTGATTAATTAGAGTTTCATTTTTCAATCAATGTAGACAATAGACAGAGTGACCGTTGATGCTAAGAAAATTTTATTGAAAAATTTTAAATCCTACCTGATCACATTCAATTAAAGGCAATCCTCGCAATTCTATCGGAATGAGTTTTGCGAATTAAAGATCATATCAATGGACAAGCATAGACAAATGTGAGGCCTGCTTCAGCTCAAATGTTTAAGACAAATTGCGTGGCTGTTGGCAGGAAATTTGTTTAATCTGCCAACAAATTGGTGAAGACACGCAATGCCTTGGCCAGGTTGCGACTTCTTCGACCAGTTTGCCAATGAGCTAAAAGTTGATGAGATGCAAATGGATTTGCGCGATAAAGAGCCCAGACAACCCGATCAGAAGTAAAACCAAAGCCCGTCCATCGCCCATACGTGGGCTGTCCGCAAAAAATCGCAACTTGCCGGCTTATTATTAACTGTATAATTTTATGTGTAGGCAGGAAATTGATTTATTATCAACGTCAGTTAATTTTTCCTTTTTTTTGCTCATTTTATAAATTAAGCAACTGCGCTGACTGCATAAATCTTGCAACCACTATTTCAACGGCAACAACAAAACTAAATAAATCACAAATTAAGTTGTTGGCTCCCACAGTTAACTGGCAAGCGAAAGGAAAAAAAAAACACAGAACACAACCAGAAATAACGCCCGTCATCTGGAAGATAAGGCAACGTCTGCCGCCTCGTTCGGGTGACAAACTCCACACCAGCAGGAGCAAAGACGCAGGAGAGGACCCGTCACAGTCACTTAATAATTTATCGCGCCTACTTTTTGTTGTGTGTTTCCCCCTCTCGCGTTTACTCCGTGGTATGTGTTATCTTACTATCTCAATGTTTTGGCTGTTCGTCGTCGGTTTATTTATCTTGAATTGTATCTGGTGAGGTAGGCGAAAAATATTTTTGCGATAAAAAAAACTAACAAACTTTGATTTGCCGAAATGTAAACAGCAAGGGGAGAGCTTCCACGGTACGTCGTCCAGTCGTACATCGTTTTTGACTGATCTGAAGGTCTTAAAATGCTTCAGCAACAAATGCTCCTGCTGAATGAGTAATTTTTTGGCAAGAGGTTATTTAAATGCAGTAAGAATTGAAAGCAAAAATAATGCATTGTCGACACTAAAGGTGCTCTCCAAACTAAACGCATATTTTTCTATGCATTTTTTGGTAGCGCTTTCATTGAGAACTTTCAGTTTCAAAACTATGAAGCTGAAATATTTGTAATTATTTTTTAGACACGATGGATTTGAAACTGAGTTTTAGTAAGAAATTTTCAATTTTAGCGATTTTCAACTTAGCAATTACACAGTTCAGCAAATATTTGATCCACGCGGTAACTGAAATTACAATAAAAGTTTGTGTGAAGTGTAGTTCAGGTAAGTAGGGTTGTCGATATTTCTCAAAATATCAATATCGATAGTATCAAAAATCAAAATGTTCAATATCGATATATTATACATATCGAATCGAAAAACATCGATATATAAATATATCGCAGTTTTCTAAATGAAACCGTTAATGACCATTGTGAGTACAAAGAGAAAGAAAGAGAAAGAAAGAAAAAACCGAGAACATTGGACGCAAACCGAGCACAAACGTTACCATGGTACAATGTACTCACTTCAAGAACAATTTATTGAGAACGCAAAAACTCAAATTGTGTTGATATTGTTCCATTTTTCAGAACTTGATTTAGGTTAATATGGTTCCGTTTTCAAGAACATTTTAAACTAAACGGGGAAAAAAATTGATTAATTTTGGACCAGGTGGGAGCGAATTCCACACATTTGGGTGGAATAGGGAAGGAAGACATACCTCTCTTTATTGGAAGTGAAGGGAGGCAAGATTCTCATAAACTCCATATATTCCATGGGAAGCAGAAACATCGCTTCAACGACCCGCTCCACCTGACTTGTTTCATTTCAGTTTTTCAAAAAAAGACAGAAAAATTAGTTTTGGCTTGACTGGGAATTGAACCTGGTACCTTATGATGCACTTAGCGTTTGGAATGACGCGCCATCACATTCATCCGTTGTACAGTTTTGCAGATTCATATCTAGAGGGCTACTTATGCTAGGTTGAGCTGACAAGAGAGTGATTAAAAAAAGAGCCAACTCTCGGTTGTATATCTCTCGTGTTTAAAACCGGGTTTGTTGTGGTTTAAAGCAAATATCATCCGATTGAGAATAACTTTACTAATTCCAGGAACATTTGGAACATTTGTGCTCAAGAACTCGGACACCATTTTGTTCTTATTTTAAGCTGAAGGCAAACTATTTTTCTGAAGAGGTTTTTTCCCAGCTCTTATCTCTAGCGACATTTTCCACTTACTTTTCATTTCACGGACTCATACATCGCCTGTTTAAATCGGTGAAATTTTGCGATTTGCGAATTTCGGAGCACCTACTTTTGCGATTTAACGACCAAATCGTAAAATTTTTGCGAAAGCGAAAATAGTAGCATGGCTGAATATATAATTATATAATACTTTTTTCTCAAAAACGGTGACGCCTTTGTGACGCACGCTACCATCGCATTATTTACGCGTTTTCTCTTATAATGCAAAGTCTAACTTACAGTGAATTACAATCACATAGCTTCTTATTGTATCTTATGAATTTCTTTTTGGAACCTTTGTTCCATCAGGGGATATTAGATAGCAGAAGTAAACGCAATCCTTAGGCACGTGCAATACTATGTCCACGGAAGAAAAATTGAGCAAACGCGACGATGAAACTAAATATATTTAAACAGGCTATGAATAAATTAAAATTGGCTTATATTAGTTCATTTTTATTATTTCCCTATGAAAATATAAATAAAAAACATAATGCTTTTTTACCACGTTTAATTTTTTGGTTGGTCTTGGTTGCTTGAGGGTTTACTATTGCAACTGTAGCTTCTGTGGGGTAACGCGAGAACAGCGAACGAAAGTGTGAGCAAATGATTTAATTTAATAAATGCCTCTCGCAATACAGATGGCAATAGAGGGAGCCAAGCAAATTTCGCTCTGAACATCTGTTCGATGCTTTCTCCTTCATAATTAATTTTAATTATAATAATTTTGGAGGAATATTAAAATTTACCAACATTTGAGCGGCATCTTGTCATTACTCTGGCGTCAGCGTTGACACTTTATTTAACTCAGATTGGCAGCAATCGATTTACAATTTAATTTGCACAATAACTAAGCAAAAGATCAACGGAAGAATTATTGCTAGTTAATCTAATTTTTATTTTGTTTCAAAATTTTTTTTTTATAACAAAAAATTTTTTTTTTTAAAAAAAATAAATTCGTTTAATTTCGAAATTTATTTGTTAAAAACCACTGAAATACTAGCGATTTGGTGAGTTGCAGTGACCAATTTCACTAGCGATTTCACCAATTTCTCTAGCGATTTAGTAAAATGCTAATTAAATAAACTTAACACGTTAAATTAAATGCTTATTTTTTTTTTTATGTATATTATTCACAAATTGAATACCCCTTCAAGAATCAATAAGCCTTATTTTTATCAAAACGGACTTTAAGGGCTTATTTATTTTATCACTCGAAAACAATCACGTAAAATTCAGAAAAATGCATGAAATCTTTATTTGAATCGATAGTACGGTCCATATAATTTAATGTTTTAAGATTATTTCATGCAAATGTTGACCGTGACTGCGCCTCAAATGGTCCATCCGCTTAGTCCAATTTTGGCATACTCTTTCCAACATTTCGGCCGGTATCTCCGAATAAATGCTTCAATGTTGTCTTCCAATGCGTCAATTGAAGCGGGCTTGTCTGTATAGACATAAGCTTTAACATAGCCCCACAAAAAATAGTCTAAAGGCGTTAAATCGCACGATCTAGGCGGCCAATTGACCGGTCCCGAACGTGAAATAAAATGTTCACCGAACTCGCCTCTCAATAAGTCCATTGTTGCGCGTGCTGTGTGGCATGTGGCACCGTCTTGTTGAAACCACATGTCATGCAAGTCAAGCTCTTGCATTTTGGGCAAAAAAAGTTGGATATCATCTCACGGTAGCTCTTACCATTCACAGTTTTCTTTGAAGAAGTACGGTCCAATGATGCCAGCAGCCCATAAACCGCACCAAACTGTGACTTTTTCTGGATGCATTGGTAGCTCTTGCAATGCTTCTGGCTGATATTCACTCCAAAATCGACAATTTTGCTTATCTTCGTACCTATTGAGCCAAACATGAGCTTCGTCGCTGAACACAATTTTTCGGTAAAAAATGTATCTTCGGCCAACTCTTCAAGAGCCCATTCTCCAAAAATTCTACGTTGCGGTAGGTCGTTCGGCTTCACACCTAAATCCTTCCGCAAAATTTTCCACGTTGTTGAGGCCCAATTGCCGCGAACGGCGACGAATCGATAATTGATGGTAATCATTAACACTGGCCGATACAGCTGCGATATTTTCTTCAGTTCGCACTCTACGTAAGCGTGTTGGTGGTTTAATGTCCAACAATGTAAATTTGGTGCGAAATTTAGTCACAATAGCCCGAATAGCCGCTTCAGTGGGTCGATTAAACTGACCATAAAATATAAGAATCGCGCGATGAACTTTCTTAACAGAGCACGCATTTTATAATAAAATTCAATAATTTGCAAGCGTTGTTCGTTTGTAAGACGATTCATGGTTAAATTATAGACCAAACTGAAGATGTTTGACAGTGAAACAAAACACGAAACGTGCGTGAGCTGTTTAAACCAGTGTTGCCAAAAATATAGTAGCTAAAAATTCACCCTTTATTATTAGGTTATGTATGGAAAGGCAGGTGAAGCGATGTGCTCTTCAGTGATAAGACTACTGAAGATTCATTCGGGAGAATGATGAAACGGTACCTATATAGGCAACCAGCTCATTTTTTGGTGTACAATAATGTATATGTTTTTTTTTGTTGTAAAAAAAAAAATTTATACTACATCCATTAAACAAATATATTTTTTTTATTAAATTTTTTACATTTTTCTTCAAAATGTTGATTTCGAACAGTCTGAAAGAAAATTTCAAAAATACTTTACTCTAAAACAGGGATCGTAAATAAGAGTTATGAGTTTGAAAAAATCGAACCTGAAAAAAATTTTCTACATTAATGGAAAAATCTTAGATATACTAATTCAGGATGCAGTATCCTGTTAACAAGATAAATTTTTATTTTTAATTTTATAAAAAAATTAAAAATTAACTCTTATTTTCGATCAAAATAAAAATCATAAAATAAAAGTTATTTTTCAATTTTTATTTAAAAATCATAAAATAAAAGTTATTTTCAATTTTTATTTAAAAATCTAAAATAAAAGTTATTTTCAATTTTTATAAAAAAATCAAAAAATAAGAGTTATTTGTCAATTTTTATTAAAAACTCCAAAAATATAAATTATTTTTCAATTTTTATAAGAAAATCAAAAAATAAGAGTTATTTGTCAATTTTTATTATAAAAATTGAAAATAAAAATTGAACGTAAATATCTTAAGAACCGCGTAGTGTATTGCCAAAATTTAAAAACATTCATGATGTACAGCTCAATACCTATCATTTGATCCATCACATGTCCTGAAAGGACCAACATTAAGGATCCTTAGGGTATGAATTCATGGGAGTAAAAAAGTAACAAGCAAGGAACCTCGTGATGTACATCGAAAAGTAACACATATATATATATATATTTTTTACAGCCAGGGGAGTAATGGAGACACCAATCCGCCCCTTAAACTCCCTCTCTCTATCAAGAGGTAATAATATATTTTTTGAAATCCGTCAGAATTATTAGCAGCTAACCGAACCTCTAATTCCAACTGATTGACCGAACCGCAAACCAACCGAATTCCAACATAGCAAAACAGTCCGAATCAGACTTATCCCCCAAGAGACACCAATTATAGACCGAAATGATTCTTAGCGGTACAGATAGCTTTTGAGGTTAAGCTGCCAAACATTTCACATCCTGCAATTGCCCTCAGATCTCTTAATATACAGGGTTTGTCGGGAAAGTAAGCAATACACTGGGTCGATTTAAAAAAATTATTGAGCCAACCGTTACAATTCTTTAAAACTTTCAAAATAGGGCTTATTCTGTGTCGATGCAGCGCTGCCAGCGCGATTTCCAAGCATCAAAGGCGTCACGGAAGGCATTTTTGGGATAGCCTTTGAGAGTCGTGGTGCATGCTTGGATCTCTGTCGCCTCTAAAATGTTGGCCTTTATCGGCCTTTTCAGGCGAGGAAACAAAAAAGATCGGGGGCCCCATCTGGGCTGTAGGGCGGCTGCGGAAGGGATAAGATGCCGGCCTTGGTCAGTTAGTTGTTCAAGGCAGTCACTTTCAAGTTCTCTTTTGGGACCATCTTCAATGTC